>VZTT01062635.1:0-10298 GCA_013400855.1 Buphagus erythrorhynchus | reverse complement strand
GAACTATTATTATTATTATTATTATTATTATTATTATTAGCTCTGGTGATATGGGATAGCAAGAAGATTGTTTTGATACTTGAATTTTGATTAGAGCATAAACCTTCTAATGAAATCTTGTAAGTTGTTCTTGGAGCTACATCACTTTTTGGTTTAAGTTTTATTCTCTAATTTCCTAGCTGGAAGTTACTTCAACAAAAAGAGGTGGGAATTGGTCCAAGAAGAATCAGTGTCTGGTTGAAATAAAAATGTTTTAGTTTATGATATTTTCAAATGATATGGCAGCCCAGCAATACTAAAAATCGCACAGACACATAACAAGAATCATTCTACTAAAGAAGCTCATGTGAAGTCAGGATGGTGAACAGTGGAGAACAGTGGAGCTGGGAATAGAAGCCTTATCTCCTGGCATCCAGTCCAGTACCCTTCCCCAGGACTATCTCAAATGAAGTATTTCTCCCATTTTCAAATTTCTGTCTCCATTTTTGAAGTGAGCACTGGCACTGGCACTGGCAGGCTGGAGCAGCTTGAGATCAAATCCAACAGCTTCCCTATGACAGCAGGCGATGCCACGTGTTTCCAAGGGACATTTTGATCCTAAACTTTTTATCACAAAAATTGTTAAAATGTAAGGACTAGGCTCTTTTCTGCCAGGCTTCCTCGTGTGTATCTTTGCTGCCACATTATTGTTCTCTTCTTTGTCATTTCAGTTCCAAGGTAAGCTGTAGGAATGTGAGCTGCTCTGTTTGATGATTGGCAAGGAGACAGGGCAATGCCAGAGTGCAGTACCCTCTTGACATTTTCTAAAGTGTCCATCTCTACTTTCTACCTACATGCACTGGGTTCCTGCTACAGGTGATGGTTAATCACCCAGGATGAGCACTCCCAGTTGTGTGCCTGCTGCCACCCACAGAATCATAGAATTATTAAGGCTGGAAAAGACATCAAAGATCATGAAGCCCAACCTTTGACCAAACACCATCATGCTCATGAAGTCATGAAGCATTCCTGCTGCTAGGAACAATGGCTAATCAAGTGTTAGGAAGTACCTTGCTTTCCTGCATGCACATATATGCATAAGTTCACTTTATGCCTCAGATATACCAGTAATAAAATTTAGATAACAGTAACTGTTCTGTCCTCCAGGGCTGCTGGGGATGAAAGCACAAGAGACTCTATGTTGGTCAGAGAGTGCAGCTACTAGGATCAGCTAGTTCAGAAGAATTTATTGCTTTAAAAGGGTAGCAGAGATAAAACCATACAACCCTGGATTTGGGGTTGGCCAGGGATCTATGTCTCATCACAGTTCCAGTATTAAGGCTGAGCCTACAGCAGTAGCTGGGCCAGGACTCTGGATTCCATCCTCACTGTAGAGGTTATACCCCTTTGGTTTTGGTCTGGATTCATCTCTACTTCACCCAAACCAAAAACAAAAAGTGATGAAAGATACACAGCTGGCCACTGAAGCACAGACAGAACAGAAGATGAAAGCTGATTGCTTCAGCTCAAAACTAAGAAAGTCTCCTTTAGTTGATACAATCTAAAGAGCCTGGACTTGGTATATGGCTAATCTGTGCAAGGAGAAGGGCAATGAAGCACACAGGCAACCATTCCCTGCTGGTTTGTGTCCAGCAGCAGACTCCCAGTCAGGGCACATATGTTTTCCCCTCTCATCCTGCCACTCTACTCCTGAATTTTGCCACTCTTCTCCACCAGGTCTATTCAATCAATACACAACTCAATGTGTGGAGTGGAGACTTCTCTGTGCTTTTTCCCCACCATCCAGGAATTTTGCAACCTCATCCCTGCCTTGTCCGGATGCAACTAAAGCTCTTCCCTTTATAAACAAATAACAACAGAAAAGCTGCAGTCACAGAACTTTGTTGATTCTTCTTGTGCCATGTTAGGGTGCACATGGCTCCCAGCAGCCTTTGAAAACCCAATGCATGGATTAGCTACATCAGCACACGAAGCCCTTCACACACATTGAAAAAGGAATGATGTTTTTTTATTGTAAAAACCCTGCACTGTCACTGTCTAGACTTACCAGGCACCCATTCCATTTCAGTGCATCAAAACAAATTTAACTTAATGCATCTTAACAAATGAAAGCTCCCTAAACAATATACCATCAACAGGGCTTCATAATTTCAGGCTCATTGCTTCTGGGAGAATGTGATGTTCCCGTCAAGCTCATATCCTTAGGCAGAGCATTGTGAAGGAATATTCACTGCAGTCAAAACGAAGGTAGAAGAACCATGCCCCAAGTTTTAAAATATTTTGTTGGCTTAACAAAAATTCTCACTTCTTTTTTTTCTTTTCTTTCTTTCTTTATTTTTTTTTCCTAGTTCTTTGCCTTCTGGGAAGTTTGGGGGAAAGAAATAAAAAAATGTGGCAGGACCCTCCCTCTAAATGTTTATTAAAACAAAACAATAACAAAAGGCTACAGATTCTAAATGAAATATAAACAGCAATATTAACTTCGTTCCAGTTTGGGAGAAAATATGCACAATTGTTTACAGTTAAAATTTCCCAGATGACATTTCAGAACTTGCTATTCTTCTGGCACTTCTTGTCACAAAGGCAGGGGAAAAAAATGGATTTTACAGGCCCTCAAAAAGTAAATGATATGGCACAAATAGCACCCATGCATTCATAAATCTAACCACTTAATCATCTGAAATACAGGAAAGCAAAACCAAATCAGTTCATCAAAATGGACTCTGAAACCAGTGGAAATATTTATATTAATTAATCAGCCATTTGTTGGTTACTTAGAGTTACTCTATACATTTTATCACAGGCTAGGGCCTCTTTCAGGTATTACTGGCTATTTCTCAAGCAAGAAGGTCTGAAATATTTTTCAAAAGCAGTTACTAATTTCTTGCATTGTTTAAAGCTGATGAAATTAGCCTTTAGTGAGGTATATTTTAAACAAAGACCATTTATTCGGATATTTGCAAATGTATGACAACAGTGCTTCCCAGCGACTCTCTATAACTTCCACACTATAGATTGCTCAGCTCCATGAAACTTCATGTGGCCAGCTAAGAAATCTAGATTTTCCATGGCTTATTTTCCAAAACTCTGTGAAGACTAATGCTACTCTATCAGGAGCTGGTAACAGCAGTGTCTTTTTCACCTTTGATAGTAACACCCTGGTTTTGACAACTTTTTTTTTGTTGGAATTTGAAGTTACCTATATTAATAAATTTATATCCAAACTTAAAGCCAAAGTTCTTGCTCTTGCACACATGGCTTAAAAAATAACATTTTTCTGTTCCTTAGGACCTTCTGATTTGGGTGTAAAGACATACTGTTAGAGTTTTGAGACCTCTCATGGGCAGGAATTATTATCCTGTGTTACAACTTGAAGAAGAGGGCAAGTTTGATCTGGGGTCCTGCAAAACTCATTTGTTTACTGCTGCTGCAAACTCCATGTGACCTTAGCTTAGGCCTACATTTTCAGAAGTACCTATCCTTCAGTTCTGTGGGAAAGTTATTTTGAAGCACTTAAAATACGATTTTCAGGAGATAGCATGATCCTAGCACTGATCCTTAGAAAATCAATCCCTTAACAAACATTTCTAATCAAAACTACCCAGGAAGGCAGCCAAAATCCCAGTTACTTTAAAGAATTTATTCCTGTCTGTTTCTGCTTCCCAACAACATCTCTAAAATCAAGGAAGATCTAAATCATAGTGTGTTTTATTGAAAACACATAAATCAGATGCAGGCAACTGGAGTCACGTAAGTATTTGAATAGACAACTAAGCCACAAGAACATTCAGTTCTACACCCAAGTTACGCAAAGCTGAGCAGAAATTCAAGCTGGCTATCTATGGTTTGCCTGAGCTCTAATTTTTGGTTTTTGTTGTTGAATTATGGTCCCTCTGTCACCTTATAGTAGAAAGAATTGTGTTTTCTCCTCCGCTTCTGGCTGCACTGGGTGTTGAGTAGGGATGAGTGTGGTTTCAGCTTCCCTTTACTGAATTCAGTGATAAAAAGTGGTGTTGATTAATAATCATCAGCTATCTGCTTTAAAAGCACCATGAAAAAAAAAAACCAACATTATCTCCTTCAAAGAAAACCCTGACTTTTATGAGTACCCTGTACTAAAACCAGAAGGGTATTGTCTCCATTCTGTTTTCAACTTTGAAGAGCTACTGTGATGTAAAAAGCACAGCTTTTCTAAAACACTTACTAACATCATAATAAAGTGTGAAGCAGCAAAGTCCCTTCTAGTTTTGGGGAAAGTTTGCAAAGCTTTTTTTTTCCAAAAAAAAAAATGAGGAAAGTATGAAACGAATTTGTGTCTCTTCATGTCCTTTCATTTTAATTGGCAATTCTATTTTTATTGTTAGGTCCAAGAAACATAAAATTATCATAGTTACTAGTAGCACAATCTATAGAACTGATCACTGTAAAGAACACAGGCGTAAAGTAAAATCCAGACCAAAAAACTAGCAAGGGAAGCCCTTTGGTTAAAAGTCAAGACTCTCTTAACTGGAATTCAGCGAGTCTTTCTCCATTCAGTGAATATACTGTGTACCCAAACACTCATCTCTCTGGCTTTTTATGGGAGTCATTTTGACTGAATTATTTTGTCCTGCTAGTCCTGAGACTGGGACCTCATGGTACACTGGAGTTACTTAAGCTGCAAAGACTGCAATTATGGAATACTTTAGCATTGTGGCTATAGCTGCCTGTAAAAGCCTTCGCCTTTCATGAGGAGAGACAGGTTTGGGGTAGCTGTAGACTGTACCACTGGCAACTGAGAAGACCAAAACCAGACTGAGGCAACATGTTCCACATAACAGCAAGTTTTCTATTATGGCATGTTGTTTTCCTATGGTTTCATTTTAAAAAGATCTTATCTTTTACAGCTGGATATATACTCTGAAAAGATACCCTGGAATGAGGAGTCTGCCTGAGCATTCATCAAAACCAGACAGATGTGTGAAACTGCCCCCTTCTTCATAGTGTAAACTTAACTATTCCAGAAAAGTCTTCAGTTGCCTCATTGTTGAGAGCCATGACATACTGAATTCATAGAATATCCCTCACTGACTTTAATTGAAACATTACTTTGCCTTAATGATCAGATAGAATAACAGACCAGCATACTCTGAAACATATGAAAAATGATGAAGTCTACAGCACATGTGCTCCTTTAGCAGCCTTTGGAAGTTCAAAGGAACAGCAGCCATAGCACCTAATGCAGCACCTTTCCTCAAATAATACGTACTAACTGCTCAAATCCATATTCCTAATTTCTACTAGTGTGTATGCTACACACTAGTACAGAAGTTCCTAGCTATAACTAGTTTTAGTACTAGAATCCAAATAATTCAACATTGGTAAAGCAAGTCATTAGATCTGACCATCTTACTCTGAAAATGAGAATTGAAAAGTAATACTAACTCTGCAATACAAGACTTGGACACTTTCTTTTGCTAGTGCAGTATCTCATTTCCCTCTCCCTTTTTTCTCTTTTGAATACTGGCAGTCCTTTGTCTTGTGGTTACTTTAACTTCTGCTTTGAATGCTTCCCTCCAAGCTAAAGTGGCTGGCTTTTGATTTTGCTTTGTTTTGTTCTTGTTTAACTGGTGGATTGGAAACTTCCAGATGTCAATGTCTAGTAAAATTTTGTCTTGGAACAGCCCTTCCAAATATTCACTTCAAAACCTCAGCATTCTTGCAACACTGACTTACACTTCAGTCCCCTGGCTGGCGAGTGCACCACCACAGCAGGACAGCCACGCACAGGCTGACAGCCTGCCCACTGCCATTGCTGCCACTTGTCCTTTAGAAACAGCATTTTGCCTCAGAGAGGGAATCACTGGCCCATGTGGCCCCACAGTGCACATTCAGCTTTGGCTATGGTAAATACTTCAGAGGAAGGAAGGAAAGTCTTGGTCATAGCCAATTGTAAAAGACTGTACGTGACCGGGGATAAGAGCCGTGGTGTCAAACTGCCTTCCTCTGAGGATCAGCATGCACCTCTGAGAAGGAGATAAGATATCTGTTCCTTGAAACAGTCTTGAATTGCCTAGCTAGTTACTGTCCAAAAGAATAGTGAAGCTTTCTGCCAAGCCTTGCTCCGGTCCAGAGAGCAATTACTCTGCCAAACACTGTTCAGCCTGAGCTGCAGTTATGTGTTCTGATGAGCAGTGATGGGCTCTGTGTTTGTGCCCAGGAGCAGGAATGACAGGAGACAGTTTCTAGTCCTGCTTCTGATGTCCTGCTTTTCTCAGCTCTGTTCCTTACCACCTATGGTCTTTTTAGACAAGCAATGATTATTCATTGGCACAGAAGCTAAGTTTAGTATGAATGTAGATTCAAGCTCTTAACAATAATGTTTACAACGAGATAAAATGTTTTTAAAAACAAATTTGTCACTAAACATCAAAGAGATCATCATCATTTGTCTAAGGTTACAGTTAGAACTAGTCTTACAATTTCAGACCACAGCAACAAATAAACTTTTGCTCATAATGCTACGGAAAAAAGACAGTCATGCTGGCAGCTGTGAAACAAATTACTTGTTTTTATTCTTGAAGTGACTAAGAGCTTTTGGGCTACTCTCAAAGCCCTTCAGAAAGGATTAGGGCTGAGGTTAAATTAGGGTTAAGAACAGCAAAGGCTGAAGAAGCAGTCACTGGACTTGAAAGGTTGAGAAGATAAAATGAATCGTACTGCTGCCAGGGGGAAAGTTTTGTTAATACTTTAGGTAGCAGATTTCAGTCATTTGATAGTCTTTGGATTAAGAATGAGGGCTTGGATCAGCAATGATAGACATGAATTAGTAGATGGATTTCCCAATGTCTAGATAGGTAGGAATAGGTCAGGTCTAATGGTCAGGGGCTCCTGGTCTGTAGTTACTTATGTTGCACTTGGGGTTTGTGATAACTAGGAATGGAGAGCTTTCCTTACCACTGAGTCTCACATAGAAGAGGACTAGTATTGGCACAGATGAAAGACGCGAAATTAAGAAGCAGGAGCAAAACATGGAGTTTCTGGCACCTGATCTTTTCTTCCTTACTACCTGACCTCCAGGCAGAATTCTTTCTTAGAGAAATACACTGCTAGAAGTGGAGGTTGGCTGAAGAGGCAGTGTGTGCACATGGCAGGAGAAAGTTTTCTCACCGCCTTGTTGTACATCGTCTGTGGGTAAACAATGCTGTTGAGTCCATACAAAATTCACTTAAAGGCAAATACACTAGACAGAAACAGGAGTTTCTCTTTGTACATCATTCAAATTCATGAGGTACTCCCACAGAATCACATATTCCAGATATTCCACACCTGAAGACCTTGGTCTGCTTTAAAATATGCTACAAGGCTGATTATGATCACAAAGCAGCTTCACATCAGCGAAAGAAAAAAAAACATTCCATCAGGTTAGCTGGTGAAAATCAGCATAACACTGACTTTAGCAAAATTCATACAATGTCCAAAGATCAGGGATATATTCCACTGAGTTCATTATCAAGGTCACTAGTAATGTCAGTGGATTCTATATACCACCTCTAGTTAAAAATCACACCAGAATGAAGTGAGACCATGCTGAAAATCCACTTAGCTGAGAGTAAATACATTACATATTCTGAAAGAGTGGTGGAGGAGCATGGGAGAACATGCCATCAAAAATGAGTTTCCAAATTTAAGAGGATGCTGAAACGTTTGGAATATTGCTTTCAATAAAAGTCTTAGCACAGCAAAGATGATGGCAAAAATACAATAAATTTTTTAAAAAGGTACTATTTTATAATATTAGAACTGATTACAAATTAAAAGATACAGTAAAAGGAATTCTGATAAAAGTATTGAAATAATAAGGATGGAACTGACCAGTGGGAAAATGACTGCCAGCAGTTATCCTGAGCCACAACATAAATTATTGTGAAATATAACTACAAATAAAATAAGAAACTGGCTTTCAGTTTGAGGCAGAAGTCACAAATTTGTAAGGAATCAATTACAGTGAGGAGAGAAAAAAATCACTGCAATGAACTCCCTTAAAGGCTATTCCCATGCACTGGATGTCATGGGACATTCAGTCAGCAAGCTACATAAACATTCTACAATTGCTTATGTAATACAAGTAATATATTCACACAAAAGCAAAACCAAAAGTAAACCCAGAAACAAACAAACAAAAAAAAACCCTTCAAACCAAAAAACATAAATAAGGTCTGAATTTGAAGATGTAAAAAAGACTGAAGGTTTCTTAACGAATGTTAATTTTATCATTTTTCTTTGAATTTGGTCTAGCCTCCTACTTTGTCACTTTCAAGAGTAATTTTTTTCCTTTTTGCTTTAATAATGCAGGTAATAACTAGTACATGTTGTGATAGGAAGATATGCCAGACCTGTGAAACAGATGCAGCAAACCCACCAGAACAGTCCAAAATAAATGGTTAGCAGTAAATAAGATCATAATAACTTTTTCTCAGGAATCTATTATTACCAGCTTCTGCCTTCCTCAAATATACAACTGATGACAATGTCATTCGACATCATTATTGAATAACCCTCCAAAAGCTGGAATTTCTTGAATAAAACTGTTCTTTGGGTTCTCCATTAAGTCCACCAGTCTGTAGCAGTGCAACTTTGCCTATATTAAAAATATGAGTCTATCTTTGTTTCTATGGCTTCAGGACCTTCAATCAGAAAGCCCTGATCGAAGAGCACTGTACAAATATCAAGAAGTTTCTGCTCCCATGGTGTTACTATCTAAAGACATGGCAAACAAAAAAAACATGATCAGAGAAAAATAGGCTCAAATTAAAATTGAAAGGAAGTAATTTGATTACAATTGTGCACTAACTGGACCACGCATCCAGGAAGATAAATGGAATCGGCAGCCAGGCCCCATCAACCCCAGAGAAAGGTTTAAACAACAAAGCCAAAGTGCTTTTTCAAGAATGGTGATGCAGACCTGAGAGGTTTTCTATGTAAGGTCATACTGACCATCAGCATCCTAATTTTAGCTGCTTAAAATCTACATTTTCACCAAAAGCCTATTTTTATTTTTAATAAAGTATTGTGCTGTATGCACCTACTGCTTATAAATCCAAAGAAACTGAGCTCAGTTATACCAAGTTTCATTACAGTGCTGCAGCAAACCCTCATTCCTAACATCATTTTGAAGAGTACACATATGGTGGTGTGGTTCCTGCATTTTTTCTTTCACTGAACTTCTGGAATGCCAGCTATTCCACAGTACCTTACTGTGCTCTTACTCCTCTTCCCCTGCATCAGAAACAGACTAGGTTTGTGCCTTAAAAAATGGATCTGAAAATACAACTGCTTCTAGATTCTCTGCAGTCTAATCGTTAGGGGTGAATGCCATTATTCTCAAATATAGCGTACCAGCAAGTTTTACAGAGTCATCATCCATGACATGACATGACATTTCATTAGGTCCCCATCCTTGAGAGTCGGACTATTGGGAAGTAATTTTTGTCTGCAAAGATACTGCACATGCCTTTTTTTCATTGCCTGCTTACTGAAAAGTAAGTATTATGTCCCTGAGTCTATTTTTTATTGCACTCTATTATTCAATTTTTGCATAATTTAAAAGACTTGATGGAAGGCACAGATCACTGCCATGCAAATGACTGTGAGATGAAAACCTCATCATTGTGCTATGCCAACACAACTGAGCCTTCAAAAGTAGTCAGTTCCCATTGCAACCAAAGGAAGTTATGTGGTGAAAAGCCCTCTGCAATCCATTGAAATTGTGTCCCTTAATGTTTTACAAATGCCTGCAGCAGCATTGACTCTTTCTCAGTACTGCTCGTATCACAGCATCCAGCTCCTTTTGCAACTCAAATCAGTGACTACAGCAGCAAAGGACATTTGCTTCTCTCTGCAGACATTCAGACAGCTAATGCTGGTTAGCACTTTACAGGCTTCTCACTGGTAAACTTTAAAGTTTGCAAATATCATCAATTCTATCAGCAGAGAAGTGAAGTGACTTGATTGTGGTTATCTTGTGAACTGAGCACAGAAATCAGTCTCTGGTTGGACTGGGAGCTTCCCCGGTTATTGGAATTTACTGATATTTTTGAATCATTGCATTAGTAAACATTCCTTGCAAATCCAAATTAATAGCTGAACACTAGCAAAGCAGTAGACTTTCCTAGCGCCTTCCACTGTGGTTCTGACAAAGCTTCCAAATATTTATTATTTTAATCTATCACCTTCATGAACTTACTGAAGTCCTTTGCTTCATGTTTGTGGCCAGCTGGAGTACATACTGTTTTAGAGAGGAGTAAAAATTAAGACAG
>VZTT01062620.1:0-31563 GCA_013400855.1 Buphagus erythrorhynchus | reverse complement strand
CTCACATCCCTGCTTCCCCACAGCATCCTCAGCTGCAGGGATACTGTGCATTTAAAGTGTCAGCCTGCTTGTTAGCCTTTGCAGCTTCTGGGGTACCCCACAATGGCTCCTTTGGTGCAGCTTTGTTGACAGATGCCTAGGACAAGGAGCCAAAAGCATTGGATTTGTGGCTAGCCAAGAAAAGTGGCTCTTGTATCTCGTGGTGAGGCTGTTCCTGGAGCAGCCTTCTGCCACCAGGGCCTGGGAAACTCCATTTCATGTGCTTTATGCACCTCTGAGGGCTCGGCAGCTGCAATGCTTCAGTGTGCAAAGCACATCAGTACATGGGCCCAGGTCTGTGTTCAATGCTCATACCTGAATCTCTGTTTTTTGGGTTGGCCAGGGAGGAATTCTACCCTCTAACTCTACTGTTTTGAATTGACTTAAGAAATTTAGATCTGCTGAAAATCAGACCCATAGCTGTTAAAGGGATTTAAAGACTGTGAAGCTAGAGAGGCAAATTGTTTGGTCTTAATTTTTTTTTTAATATATTATTTTTTCTTCAGATAGCATTCATGATTGCTGTCATTGATATGACTGAACCTGCAAGGTGTGTGCATGATTGTATAATATTTTATGCTGAGTTTTCCAAGTCCAGAGGACTAAGAAGCAAAGCTGAATGGAGGGGCACGTTTGTAGCTGCTGTAATGCTCCTGAAAGCAGAAAGGCTGTGACAGCTGGCACACTGAGTGTCTCTCCTGAAGGAAGAGGAGAACAGGGAGCCTGAAGGGGTGAGGGTGTGTGTGTGAGAAGAGAACAGGGAGCCTGATGGTTGTGTCTGTGCCCCATTCTGTGCAGACTGAACGGATCATATGAGTCTCTCTCTGGTGGCAGCACCACCGAAGGCTTCGAGGACTTCACTGGTGGCATTGCAGAATGGTATGAGCTGCAGAAGCCACCCCCCAACCTCTTCAAAATCATTCAGAAGGCACTCCAGAAGGGCTCTCTCCTTGGCTGCTCCATTGATGTGAGTTAGCAGGTTTATTTCTGGGTTCTTGCTGTGCACACAGGCTGGGGCTGGACCTGTGCTGCACCTGCAGGAGCTGCACACAGGATGCCAGTCCTCTCTGCCTATGGGTCCCTGCTCTACCTTGTGCCTGAAGAATCTGACCCACAAATGTGACCCAGGCATGTGCTCTTCATGGGGGTTGGTCTGAAACTAAACGTCATTAGTTCATGTACAGAGCTCATTCCCTCCCTTGTGCTTCCCCCGTGAGACCTTCTGCTGTTTAGTAGGTTCATGGTAATGAATCACACAGGGAACTTGTTGGGGTCCTGATGGGCATCTGTGTTCCTAAGAAAGCCTTAGCTTGGCAGCAGGATGGCACAGGCTGAGAGGGTTTGGACAGAGAGCTGCTGCTAATGGCTCCTGCAGTCAGGTGCTCAGAGGTGACAATGTCCATCCTTGCTGCAGCCTTTTTGTTGCACAAGTTGTACCCAAAATGTTCCCAAAAAATCTGGGCTCTGTTCTTGAAGCAGAGAGGCTCAGACAGTTGCCAGACCTTTAAAAGGTTTTATGGGAAGACACGTTGTCAGGAGCTGGACCCACATGGCAAAGAAAAGAGGATCTTTGGCCCTGCCTTCAAGGATTCAGCATTGCTTTTAGCCTTAGTGAAAGGAGTCTAAGTATTGCTATTGTGGTAATCACCCTCCTCCCAAGTGAGATTGCATCTTAGTTATGTCTGAAGGGAAGGTAAATTGTTTACAAAAACTCCATTCATAATATAAATGTAAATGTTTCCTCCCATTTTTCAAGTTAAATCAGAGTCCCAGGAGAGGGAAGCTTCCCAGCAGGAAAAGTGCTTGGTTAATGTCAATTTGACTTCATGGTATTTTCAAGGCCTGTTTTACTTATTTGCGTTTAGATAAGAATCTGACATCTGGATTTTTGCCCCAGACTGACACAAATCCCTTGGATGGGTGGGAGGGAGAATAAATATATTTCGTTGTTGATAAGTGCTGGCACTTTCTGTAGTGTAAATTAACTGTTGCTGAGTTTATCCTTTGGGAAAAAAAAAAAGCCTTGTAAAATCTTTCCTTCTCTTCTGTAAGAGCAATAGGGACACAGAGATTAAGCATTAAATGCAGAGTGTGTTGTGGGGCAGTAATAGGCTATGAATTGACAGCAGGAATCCTGCCTGCTCCATCCAGTCCTCTCTGTTGGTTCAAATATGCTTGTTTAGAGGTTACACATTTCAGAAATGGTGGAGAGACAATGGCAGCCACCTGTTTCATAGGTGGTTAAATATTCACTGTCTGACAAGAAGTGACTTTTCTCTTTAGGGTTTAAAGGCCAGACTGCCCCAGCAGTGGCTGTGAGAAATTGAGAGGGGGATGTGCCTTCAGGTACGAATGGCACCCAAAGCTCAGCCTCTTCCCTGGCTGCCCTGCAGGGCAGATCCCAGGGTGCAGGGCTGGGGAAAGGGAGAGGAACCTCCCATCCTGCTTTGGAGCTGAAGGGGGTGTTTTGACCCTGAAATTTGCTGGACCTGGGTGTGATCCTAGTGTAGCCTCAGGGCAGTCACTGTCTGTTTTTCTCCTGGTCCCTTGAGCATATGGAGTTTATTGTGTGCATCCCCTTTGGAGATGCACAGGAGTGGCTGCACCACACCAAGTGTGTTTTGGAGCCAGGAGGGAGCTTTGCTGTGGTGCCAGGATCCTGGTGTGCACCCCATGCCACAGACATGGTCCCTGGGGTTCCAGCCCCACCACAAGTGCTGCTGTCCCCTCTCCCTGCTCTGTCACACTTGCTGCTTTTGTGCAGCAGCTGTACCACTACTGCAGCCTCCCAGCACGATGAGAGCTCTGTTGGAGGGGGAAGCTTTGTTCTGTTGGATCCCCTACCCATGGGAAGCTGCAATCACTGATGTCCTTTGCTCCTGCAGATCACCAGTGCTGCAGAAACAGAAGCAGTCACTTCCCAGAAGCTGGTGAAGGGACATGCATACTCGGTCACCGGGGCAGAGGAGGTAGGTGTGTCACCCCAAGGGGCAGCAGGTTCTATGTGGGGCAACCACAAACCCATCTTCAACACTGCAAATTCCTAAGTGTCACCCATTTTGCTGAATTGAGTTTTGAGTCTCTTCTTTCTGAAGGAACACTTAGTTAGTTGGATGTTTTGGATAAACACAGATTTGCCTTCTTGGGTGTTTGACCAAAAAAATCCCTATTATTCCATAAGCATGACTATTTCCCACTGAGCAGGGTGGTGGGCATGCTACCCTCTGCTGGTGACCAGACCCTTCAGTGCAGTTCTGCACAGCAGGCCACACTTTTTACCTTGGAAGCACAGCAAGAAGTGTCCTGAGCAAAAAACAAAAACAAAAAAAACCATGTGTGATTGTCCCTGAAGTGCCTGCTGAGCAGCACCTTTCAGCTGGGCTTGGTGCTCAAACACAAGGGGCCTGCCCAAGTGTGGGAACTGGTGAAGGCAAGACAAAAGAAAGGAAGCAGGTCATGGCATCCTGCCATGTATGCAGTGGATTTTTGGTTAGTTCACTGAGCATTGTGTCTGAAATAATTTTTGGAAGTTCAGGGTGAGGTGTAGAGAGCTGCTGACTTGCTGTGCTGGTTTGTGAGTGTGCATTTGGTCTTCTTCTCACAGCCAAAGCAGGGAAGAGGGAGTTTGTTCACCTTAATTCACAAGTAGGCATGATTCAGCCAGGCTGTTCCTTTGGAGACCTGTGCAGACTCTGTAAGGGTAGTTCAGCTGGGGTGTCATCTCTGGGCTGTGCTGCTGCTGCTGCTGCTGCTGCTGCTTTCTTGGCTTCAGGCTGCAGAGGTGCACCAGCTCCTGCCTCAAGTGAGTGCTGTGTGCTCCCCAGAAACACTGGGTGCTCCCACTAAGCTCTCACAGCTCAGCCTGGCCTCTGTGTGTGCAGAGAGGAGGGGCTGAGGCTGCTGCTCTGCAGGGCATTGCTGTGGTCAGAGGGGTTGTGGCCAGTCTGAGTGTCTGTCTGTTCTAACAGGCTCCTCTTATATATAAGCAGGGGGGTAAAAAGGCATTTGAATGTGAAGAGACAGTTTATACCTAAGTGATAACGCTGAGAAATATCTCTGTACCTGCTTTTTGGCTTTTGTATAGCAGTTTTGCATTCTCTTTGCTTGTAATCTTATCAAAGGTGATTTTTTTTTAGCAGCACAAATCAGACATTTTGGTTTTCATGGGCTTTGGTTTGTGCATGCTGTAAAACTTTTCTGGACAAGCCTGGCTGTGTGAAGCTCACTCAGAATCAGCTGGACTCACATCTTTTGGACCAGATGTGTGCATGTTGTCATGCCTAGCAAGAGACACTTGCTCTGCCACGTTTTTAATTACTGTAGAAGATGAGGGAGGGAGGGAGTGTGGTGCCGAGTCCCTGGTAACTCTCCATACACTTCTGATCCCATCAGGTGAATTTCCGAGGAACAGTGCAGAAGCTGATCAGAATCCGAAATCCCTGGGGAGAAGTGGAGTGGACTGGGAAATGGAATGACAAGTGAGTCATTGTTGCCAGTAGCCCTTTACTGCAGGGCTGCAGTTGTGTTTCTGTGCTTTTCTGTCTGTTCCCTACCTGAAATTCCTCTCTAAGTTCTGTTTGGATGTGGTGTTCACATGGAACTTTCAGGGAGTAGCATCCCATTACTGTCTTCTCCCTCATAGCCATCACAGTATGTGGTGCCTTTCATGCAAATTCCAGCCTTTGTGTAAGATGCAGTGATTGGGTTGGTGAATCCTAGAAAGCTCCCTGTAGCTTCTGCTCATTTAACAGCCTGGATTCAGTGGTGAGCTTCTGAAAACTCACTTTCTAAAAGGGCTTTAAAAATCCATATCTGCTGTTAGCCATGAATGCTGGAGTTTACTCTGTGGCTAGGCAGTTTTTATTCTGACTCTTTCTGTCTCAGTCCAGGCATTAGCATTTTCTAAAAATAACACACTGCTTCTCATCCTTACCTTGGATATTTGAGAACTGAGGTATTTTATGTGCTAGGTGCATCTATTTTTAATTCTGCAGCAGTTTGAGAATTCTGGAGCTGCCAAAAGTTAGATCTCGTGGCAGAACAGGCATATTAGGGTTTCACCTTTCCCATAGGCTGTAGTTGATGTGGGGCTCTCTTCCAGCTGCCCAAACTGGAGTGGTGTTGACCCTGAGGTGCGGGAGCGACTGACCAGGAGACACGAAGATGGGGAATTTTGGTGAGTGCCACTGGGTTCCCATTCCAGCAGAAGGGAATGTCAGCTGCTCTGATTTCATTCATGCAAAGTAACTTCCCCCAGTTTGCTCTCCAAGATGAGTGTGCAAATTCACCCCAAAGCCAGGTGCTAAATCACAGTGGCAGGAGGGAGGATGGACACGGTGGTGATGGAAAACCTCCTGTCCCTCCTGAGGAGACATTGCCAGTGGCATTGCCTCCCACAGGATGGCGTTCCATGACTTCCTGAGGCATTACTCCCGCCTGGAGATCTGCAACCTGACTCCAGACACCCTGGCCAGTGACAGGTACAAAAAGTGGAGCCTGCTGAAGCTGGATGGGAACTGGAGGCGAGGAGCCACTGCAGGGGGCTGCAGGAACTACCCAGGTAAGAAAAACCGGGGAAACCTTTTCCTTGTCCACTTGGACTTTCTCTGGCAGCTTTCAGGAGATGGTTTGGGATGGCTTATGGGATATCTAGGGTGTCTGGGAAATGTGGCTCCCTGATGAGGGTCTGCTGTGGTTGTAAAGGCTGGGGTGGGGCTGGGCAGGGCAGTGCACTGGTTTTCTCTTCTCACTGCTGATTTTGGCAGTCAGAGCCACATCTGTCCCAGCTGACATGTTTAAATATCATCACACTTGCTGTCAAAGAAGCCTCTGAGCAGTTTGCTTAAATCCACTTCCCAGACACTTTCTGGACGAATCCGCAGTATTTGATCAAGCTGGAGGAAGAAGATGAGGACCCCGATGATCCCGAGGGCGGCTGCACTTTCCTCATCGGGCTCATCCAGAAGCACCGTCGGAAGCAGAGGAAGATGGGGGAGGACATGCACACCATCGGCTTTGCCATTTATGAGGCAAGGAAGCCTGCACAGGAATGTGGGAGGAAAGGGGGAAATCTTTCCCTTATTGATGGGATAGTGCAGTTCCCATGCTGGGCTTTCCATCAAAACTCAGATGGGTTGAGTTGGATAGCAGCTGCAGCAAGGAAGTTGTAAAGAATCAAAAAGCTGCATTATTGTCTTGCTTAGCCCCTGTCTCCCCTCCTGATGATGGAGAGGTCAGAGGGGCAGGAGTGCAAAAGAGGAGGTGGGGAGAAATAGTAGAGAAATTGAGCCTACAATAAAAATTGTGGTGGGGTGCAGGGAGGAGATTCAGCAGGAAGCCACAACCAGCCTGGCTGTGGCTGTGGCTGTGCCCACACTGCCCCAGGTGAGCCTCACCTGCCTCAGGGATGGAGCTGGGAGCTGAGCCAGCACCTGGCCTTGGGTGATGTGGACTCATCACCCACCTTCCCCTCAAGCCAAGTTTTTTGTTTCGTTTTTTTTTTTTTTCCCCAAGAATGGAGATGTCCTTGGTAAGTAATGGTGAAAAGAGGATGGAGATGCCATTCAACAAGCAAATAACTCTCTCCTTTTCTCCTTGCAGGTGCCCCCAGAGGTATGTGGCATGGGTTGGTGGTCGAAGTGTGCAGCTGGGGCTCAGTGGCTGGTGGGAAGAAGAGGTTCAGAGGATCCTACTTCACTGCAGGACAACATGACTGCACAGAGGCTACAATTAGAGGCTATTTATTCTGGAAGGGGCCTTGAGCCCATGTTGCATTTCTAGAGTGTCCTGGATTGGGATAAGAGCGTTCAGTGCTGCAGAAACTCCCCAAAACTGCTCTTCTATGTCTCTCCCCCCAGCCCAGCCCCACACTTGCTCCACCAGAGCATAGCTGCTTTTTCCAGGTTTGCACAGAGGTCATGTTTGACTCATGAATAATATTCCAAGGAGGTGTTTATATTAATTTCCCTAGGCACCACCTCTTTTTGTTTCTCTCTATTTCTACCTGCAGGCAGCTAATAATACACCCTGGGGGTCCCAGAGGGGTGGCAGTGCAGCAATGCCTCTGAGCTGTTGCTCCTCAGAGGAAAGACTGAAGCTGAGCAAAACCCTATTTCTGAGTTTGCTGTCCCTGTGAGGGTCTGTGCAAAGCAGCTGGGGCATCCTGTGGCTCCTGAGGCTGTGCCCAAACCAGTGGCTTTTATGTAAAGTATGGTTTCATCAGGAAAAGAAATGGTGCTCCTGGTTAATTAAATTTCTTATGTACCTTTTTAATTCCTTAGCAGTGCTTGTCACTCACCCTAGTGGTCCAAATATTTCATTTCCGTAAGAAAACTGATTCTAGCTACAGTCCCATGACTTTTTCCCCAAAAAGGGTGGAATTTTATCTCCTACTATGCAGCAGGTCTGACAGGTTTTTAAAATTCTTTCTTCATTCTTAAAAATCTGGGAGGACAGGAAGGAGGAGGTTTCTGGAAGATGCACACTCCTGAAGTTGGCTTCTGGAGCTGAAACAGCCCACCTGTAAGACCCTCCAAAAAGAGTCAGTTCTGGAAGATCACAGAGCTATAGAATGGTTTGGGTTGGAAGGGACCTTAAAGATCACCCAGTTCCTACCCCATGCCATGGGCAGAGACACTTTTCACTAGATGTTACTCTCCAAATATGATTTTATTTTATTATTTTGTTTTGTTTTATTCTTGGAGCCCTGCATGAGTGGGCTCTGCTGTAAGGCAGCCTGACCCCAGGGGCAGAGCTGAGCTGCAGGTGGGACCAGAGGGACATGGCTCGTGTGCCATCTCAATTTAAAGAACAATGATTGGTGGAAGAATTTGCCCAATGTCTTCAGCCACCCATCATCATCTGCAAAACAAAAGCATGACCTGAATTATTTATTGCAATGATCTACACAATACATTTGCAGCCACATCTCAGGAGTCCCACCCCCTTTCTCTTCTTTTTCAGTTCTGTCAAAGCGACATCTTTTTTCTTTAATTTTCTTTTCCCCCAGACACAGCTAATTGACATATCTACGATATTTTTAATTTGTAAACGTGAACACATGCAGACTGCAGTGGGTTTTTTTTTCCCCTTTCTTTGCTTTTCCTAAGTTTTCTGGCCGGACAAATATTCATCTGAGCAAAAACTTCTTCCTGACCAACAAAGCCCGGGAAAAATCCAACACCTTCATCAACCTCCGGGAGGTGCTGAACCGGTTCAAGCTCCCTGCAGGAGAATACATCGTCGTGCCCTCCACCTTTGAACCCAACAAGAATGGGGACTTCTGCCTCAGAGTCTTCTCTGAAAAAAATGCAAACTCCACGTAGGTGGCTTTTGGTGACCATATTACAGCAGTGGGCACATGGGGGATACTACTGTTGTTGTTATTTTTAGTGGTTTTGTTATCCCCATTACTTTTTTAAATTTAATTAAAATTAAAAGACTTAGACATGTCACATCTTGAAGAGCAGCTGGGCTAAAGCCTAAGGAAGAGGTGTTGTGTCTTTTGTATTGAGTTGCCCTGATTCAGAGCAAGCAAAACCCTTCCTCTATCCTGTAATATTTTGCTGCATATTCCTGCAGCAGTGAGAAACCAGGGATGTTTGTTGTGTGAGGATACATTCAGCTTTTGATGGGCCCTTAGGAGTGCTTGGGCACCATCTGTAGGTCTGGAGCTCCCTCAGCACCTGGGGGACAGCATGAGACACATCAGAATTACTTTAGGGCTCTCACTTTTTTGCTGTTTTAAAGAAGAAATGACGAGACAAAATTTGATTTGTACCCAAGAACCTGGTCCTGTGCTAAGTAGGCAGTGACCCCAAAGAGTTATGTGTGCCCCAAAATCCTGTCTGTGGCTCTGCAGGACATTGCATGATTTGTACTGTCCTTTCAAACTCTTACTGCCATAGCTGGCAAAATACAGCTTACACTGTGCTATGCAGTGTCTATGGCTGATTAATAAAGTCATTTTTGAATGCTCATTGTTATTTCCATATTTTAAAGAATCTCTCTTTAACTGAAGCTTGATGGAAAAGCATCATAAACATGACTTGTTTTGATTTTAATATTGATTTATTTCTCTTTCTAGGGTGATAGATGATGAAATTGAAGGCAATTTTGATGAGGTACATCAAATTAAATGTTTTAAATTGAGATAATTTTGTTGTAAGAGGGGGTTGGAGTCCCTGTGCAGAGTGATGTTTTCTATAGTCATTATCAAGAAATGTTGTCCCACTTTGGGAAAATGGGAAAAGATCTTTCAATATCTATTCAATAGCTGGGTGTCAAACACATGGAAAACATCATCAGGAATGTAATGGAAACAAGTGTTGTCCTTTATCAAGAACTTGGACTTCCTAGGCAGAAGTACACTCTGAAGAGTTAACTGCAGCCACAGGGAATTCCCTTTGCTCTCCAGGAATCCAGGAGTGCAGCTTTCAGCAGCAGGGCTGTTTCTGCATGTCATGCTGTTTCCAGGAGTAACTAGTGGCTCACCATATATTTAGTCTTGCTGGAGCTGGGGATGCTTTGCCTACTACCAGCTACTTGCAGCTACCCCATGTGTAGTGGGTATTTTTTCCAGCATTCACAATTTTGAGGTGCCCCTGAAAATAAAACTGAATAAAATCATAGTAAAAACCACTTTGTACCTTCAACCTTGCCATTTGAATTTTTTACTAAGGGCAAGGAGATGCATTAAGTCTTTCTCAGGCAGAAACTTTCCCCCTTTTGACATTCTCTGTTTCTGTCTTTTAGACTGAGATCAGTGAAGATGACATCGAACCCAGCTTTAAAAAGCTTTTTGGGCAGCTAGCAGGAAATGTGAGTGTTTTTCTGGTAATATCTTACTGGTATGGTGGGTGAGTGGTTGAGATGCCTCCCCCAGGACAGAGTTCAGTTCTTGTGCAGAGCCAGCTCTCAAGTGTGAGCACAACTGTGCACCCCAGAATCCGTGCAGTCACTCACCTGCTTCCACAGCGGATTTGGGAGCGCTCCTGGTGAACAACCTCTGCTCCTTTAGAGCTGTGGGCTCAGCTTTTATCTCTGCAGGACTGGAATTCTGTCCTTGGGCAGAGCCTATGGCTGGGCTGAGCCTTCTCCCCAGGCTGCTCTTGCCTGGGGCACACCTTGAGGCCAGGTGTGCTAATCTCTGGGAATTTCTGGTGCTCCTGGGAATGGGAGGTGGGGAGAGCTTCCCACTTGCTTCCACTCCAGGGAACTGAACTCGAAGGGGTGTTTGAAATTGGCCAACTTGCCCAAAGGAATCAGAGGCTGCAGATGGTGTTTGCAGCTCATGGTGGAAAATTTGTTTTTCTTCTTTTCCACAGGATGCAGAGATCTCCGCCTTCGAACTGCGCAGCATCTTGAATAAAATCCTGGCTAAACGTGAGTGCCTTCCTCCAACAGCAGCTGCAGATGCCACCAGCAGGTTTGGCCACCTCCACCATGGCCATGGGAGCACAGAGGGCACCTGGGCAGGGTCAGAGCCTGGGCTCTGCCCCAGACCTGCTGCTTGGTTCTCCATATGGCCGTGGCCATGTGCTCTCTCTGCAGCTTCAAGGGGCTGCAGAAACACTGGGGCTGTGCCAGCCCAGAAGGTGTTTCACAGGATGTGTGCTTTGGCAGGGCACAGATGGGTGTCTTTTATCCCAGCATCTGCCACTGGGAATTGGCTGCCAGGAAGATGGATGGATTTGAATAATCCTTGATAATAATCAAGAGAGGTATTGCTGCTGTTTTAGTATTGAACCACCCAGCAGTGATTCAAGCAGTAGCCCAGCCAACAGTCTGGGGTCTCCCTAAGGAGGAGGAGAAACTTTGAAACTCTGGGCTTCTTTTTCTGTGAAGAGATTCCTAGCTTGGCTCTGCATTATTTTCCTTCCCATGAAACAGTGCTCAAGAAACAAGTGCCTGGGGAAATAAATGTCTCTTTAATTTCCAAAGTGAAATCTTATCAGATGGCCAGGACTGTGGTGTATGTCTGTGTGCAGCAGCCAGTAATCAGCAATGGGGTTTTGCTGGCTACCAAGCTTGGCTTCATGTTCAGCCTTTCATGAAGCTACCTCCTGCTGACCCCCATAAGCTGCAAGTCCACATTGTCCACAGAAGTCCACTTTTCAGGCAGACAGTAAGAGCAGGAAAGCATTTCTGTCTGTCTCTTGCTCCTGTAGCACACCTACAAACTAGACTACTCAGGCTGTTTGCTTGGGGACACATCCCAGCTCACCTGCCCCCAAAACCTCTTTGTCAGCTCAAAGGATGGTACCACTGGAAGCAAATAAAGGCTGGCTGGAGAGCTCATGAACTATTTAGGGAGGTGCTGTGGTACAACATGAAGTGATAATCCTGTCTTTTTCTTTACAGGCCAAGATATTAAAAGTGATGGCTTTAGTATTGAGACATGCAAAATAATGGTTGACCTGTTAGATGTATCCTTTAAAGCTCTTCCTAGATGATAATCCCCTTCCTGTGCCTTTGCTCCCCAGTGGGTCCATCCTGGTGTACTAATGGCTCCTGAGGTGGAGAAGCTGGCTTTACCCTGATTCCCCTGAAAAAGCCACTCCCTTCTTGTTGTTCACACTTGTGTTATCCCAGGCAATGGGAAAATCCATTATCAAAGTCTGTTTGGAAGCGTTCCCAGCTGTTGGGTGTTCTGGTTTAGCTGGGGACAAAGTGATGTTTGTGCTGGGAAAAGGCACCTGGCTCTCAGCATGGTGAGGATGACCTTGGCTGTAGGGCTGTTTCACCTCTCTGTTATCTGGCTGGAGTTGCTAAGAGTGTCACAAAGCCATAGGGACTTAGCAAATGGAAAATGAGGGAAACAAGTCCGGTGTTTTGTTTTGACATGCCATACAGGAAGCAGAGAGCACGCAGGATTTTAGGAGCTTTTACCCCTAAGAACATGGGCAGAAGTGTAGGATGAAGGATCAGGTCTAAGAATAGTTGTGTTCAGTTTCTCTGTGCAGTGGGAGTTGAATTACAGAGTTGGAAAAAGGGAAAATTACCAACACAAGATGATACTTTTCTATAATTTGGTGTAAAATACAGCAGTCCATAGGGACTCCTTGGCAGGTTTTGGGAGCAGTGCCATGGCCAGGTTCTTTTGTTAGCTGTTTGCTCAAGAGCTGAAGGTCTCCAAATAACAGGCCTGGCTGTGGCTTTTCCTGTTTATAATCCAGACCCAGGACTTGTGCTCCAGTAACTGCAGGTGTTGAACCCACTATGCAGAACAAAATGGCATCATCCTGGCTCGTTCATACTTGTAGTGGAAAGACAGAGACCTGCAGTGGGGGTGCAGAAAGAGCTTGTGAACTGGCCATGATTGAAATTAATAATCCCAATGATTTAGAAAGACACCTTGGACAGCAATGTCAAACACATGGAGATGAGTCCCGGAGAGAGGATGAGTCCTTCAGAGAGGACTTGAATCCCTTTCTTGTTTGCAATTTTTTTAAGTCACAACTGGCCATGCAAGTAAACTCAGCAGAGGGAGAGGAAACCCCTTTTTCTTCCATCTGAAGAAACTTCCTTAACTCAGAGAAGAATGATGGGAGTGGCAAACTGGGACTGAAGGAGTTCCACACCCTCTGGACAAAGATTCAGAAATACCAGGTAAGACACAGAGCCTTTGGGAGAACAGTCACAACCAGAAGTGGCTGTAGACTGATTTGTGCCATGCAGTGTGCACAGCCACCCTTCCCAGAGCAGGGACTGTGTGTCTACAGCCCCCCAGGTTTTGTCTTTATCTGCTCTGGCTACTGCTTTTAAAAATCTTACTTTTTAAAGCCACTTTTAGAAGAAATGGATGTAACTACCAGCTCCTTCAGACCAACGTTGCAAAGTGCTTTAAGTAATATGCAGGCTGCATTTCAAAATGTTTTGCTTCTGCCAAACCACGCTCTGAATTATTATCAAGGTTTCACTTTGGGTTTTGTGCTTTGCAGAAAATTTACAGAGAAATTGATGTGGATCGATCGGGTACCATGAACTCTTATGAGATGAGGAAGGCACTGGAAACAGCAGGTATTTATATTGATCTGTCTCTTTATAGGATTCCATCATCCCAAGCAGGGTTGAGAGATGCTCAAAGCCATACAGTCCCATCCTAACTTACTGAATTTCAGGCACTCTGGAGCCTTCCCTTCCTGCCACCACACAAGATGAGGTGTTCCATTTTGTACCTGTGTTTACTCTTTAGAAATAGAGTCTTTTAAATCCCTGGCATTGTATTTCCAGGGTTCAAACTGAACTGCCAGTTACATCAGGTCATCGTGGCTCGTTTTGCTGACGAGGATCTCATCATTGACTTTGATAACTTCGTGCGGTGTTTGATTCGGCTCGAAACCTTGTTCAGTGAGTACATGTTAGTAACCAGGCAGCTCTGCTGCCTTGGGATTCCTGCAGGAAAACTGTCCAGGCAGAACTGTCCTGAAGCCCAGGATAAGGTATTCATACAAATTCAAACCTGAGATTTTAATCTGACTTCTCCTAGATCCAGGAATCAGGCTTTTTATCTGATTTCATCTGCTGAACCACAGCCAGTCTTCCCTGCAAACAACTCTATGTTGATTAAAAAATACTAGACAACAATTAAAAATGTTCAATCTTGCTCCTGCACAATGACTCTAGAGTGGCCCTTTCTGATTTGGGATGCAAGTCATTGTCAAGTTTTAAAATCTGGGACTAAATTCCTTATTGATCCTGAAGCACGAGGAAAGGGAAGACTTTGAAATTAGTTCCTGTATTTACTCTTGTCTGTCATCTCTCTCCCACCACAGAAATGTTTAGAAAGCTGGATACTGAGAAAAGTGGGACCATAGAATTGAACCTTGTTAATGTAAGTTCTTTTAGCTCTAAAACATTTGTTTTAATTTTTGGGGAAAAATCTGGGGGGGGAGATGTAGAGTGTGTCCTGCTCCATTCTGACTAAGGATGCTGGTTGTAAGTACTCGCATTTGTGCTGGATTTACCTACCTTGTGTATTTATAAGCAGCCTTAGAAATGTTACCTTTCAAAAAGGTACCTACATCACAACATATTCTCTAACAGACAAGGTTACTTGCACCAGAAGCCCTTTATCCCTTTGCTGGCAGTAATTTTGGCTTCTTCCCTGCTTTTTCTGTCAACAGAGCAAAATGTAAGTGCAGCTGTGTAGGCAAAATTGATGGTCTTGCTCATGTCTGCTGCTTCCTGCCCCTTGTGAGCCCTATAGAAAGGACTAAGTTTGGAGAAAAGTACCCTCCTACATGTGTTTGAACATAACTTATTTCTGAACCTAAGAATCCCAAAACTCTGATTTAAATGAGACATAAATTTAAATTGCTCAGGAAAGTTCCTAAAATTACTTCTGTAACAGCAGGCTGACAATATGCTAGAAATGCAACTGTGCATGCTTGCTACAGGTCTTTTACTAAATTTAACCTGGTTTTCCCCTCTCTCTTGTTACAGTGGCTGTGCCTGACTGTCATTTGAGCCACTGGTATCAGCTTGAGACCTCAACAAGAGCATGATCAGGTGAAGATAACCAAGCTACATACAAGTAATATCCAAACATGAATGTGCCTTAACTTACAGAGCAAGCAGATTTTGCATGCAATTGCAAGAAGAAAAGTATTCTACTTCCACAGAAGAACCTGCAAGCTCATTTTTTCTTTTCCTTTCTGACAGTCTGTGCCTACTATGATATAGCCTCTGGACAAAGGCTTTAATTTAGTATCAATCCTCAATGCAAGTTTTGAAAATACTGCTTTGCTAATATCTTGGTGTTTAAGGCATTTACAGGACTTCAGGAAGAAAAGCTCATTACAGCTTGACAATCTGGTTTTAAAAATTGCTTTTTGAACAACATCCTGCATATCTGAAATTAGGAAAGAGATAGTATTGCATATCTAAACACCTGTACTCAGATATAGGGGTTCCTTGTATGCTTTGTGTCAAGCCTCAGCACTATTCTAGTTAAATATTACTTAAAGAATTTGAGTAGCAAGTACATCTTTGACCAAAGTGAGCATTGATGTGCCTGGAGCAGGAGGCTGTTGGTAACAAGATTCTTCCAAGAGAAAGCCCATGCTTTCAGGTGGAATCTTGAATTCCTGTATCTTATTTATCTTCCTTTGAAATACAAGAAAGTATTTAAACTAAAAAAGAGTAGAAATAAAGTTTGACAGACTTATTTCTGCTGAAAATGAGCTGGTTTTTTTTTTTTTTTCTCTTAGAGATAAATCACAGTGCATATGCAGAGCTTTTGCTTTCAGGAACAGAAGCTGCTGCCTTTTAAAGGGGAAAACCAGCATGCTGGAGCTGATTGTGGATGTGTAGCAGTTAATGAAATGTTAGATAAGCTGATACTTTAAGGATTAATGCTTGAACAGCTAAGGGTTTCCAGGCTACTGGAATTTGTTACTATATACCCCATACCCAGCCTGTTGAAATCATAGGCTGTGACCATGAGCCAATCACTGCTGCCTTTAGCTTCCCCACCTAAGGAACTCTGTCCTCCTACAAACTATTTCTTTCAGAAAGCAGTAGGACAACATGAGCCTGCAGATGAGGCACTTTCTAAATACCCTTAAGGAATTATTTGCTCCTCTGTTAAATACTGTTCAGTACCAAATTATTGCCAAATAGAGAAGTAGAAAAGATAGCTCTATAGGAAAGGCTTTATTTGCAAAACACTTGTATCTAAGTTGGTTTTTTTTTTCCTTAAGTATGTCCCTTAGCTTTTAAGGTTAACAATGTGCAACTAACAGATTCAGCTCAACTTCAAATGCAGAGAAACTACCTTGAATGGGTGGGGGAGGAGGGGTTCAGTTTAATACAGAAAGTAGCCAAAAGTCAGTGCAATGTAGAACAGCAGTGTGTCTTACTGGTACCATCTCTAATAAAAAACACTATTAAAATACCCAGAGTTAAAGCTTAAGAGGAGACAAAAGTTTAATAGTGGAATAAACAAGTGGAATAAAAACAAGTAAGTTGTCAAGGACTACAGAAGGTTTCTACATTTAGTCTCCAAAGTACAAAATACAATAAATACATGAGGCTCTTTGTAAAAAGAGAAATCTAAAACTACATTTCTGTTACAGCACATGATATTTTGAATACATAGGATTTCTAAGATGCTACAGCTTTTTTAGAAGTTATTGCTTAATGGATTGGTCATGTGGTTGTCACTCTTCAGATGCACTTCAGTTCTTTTTAGCTTCTTTTAACAAACATTCTGCTTCCAGCAATAAGTAGTTGGGTGCTGTGCACATACTTTAATTTCTCCCCTCTGGAAAAAGCCTCGGGATAAATTTGGACAAAGCCAAGTTGTCTGTTTCGTGATGATTCCTTCATTGGCAAATTCAAAAGGTCCTTGTATTTAATGCAGAAAAAAAGCAAAACTCTTTTCTGCCACTGTTGAAGAAATCCGGGTGGTACTTGAACATAATGGCTTGATTTGACCAAAGGCAGCAGAATTTCATTTGCTTGTAAGCATTATTTCATCCTGTACAATGCCCTCATCCATTTGCTAATGCATCAATCCTTCATTTGTTTTCAAAGCACATTTTTCATAGCTTTCAAATTACATTGTCATTGAAATAAGTCTCATGATACTGGAACCAACACAAAATGGACTTTTTTTCTGTAAGTTATCCATGATTAGTACTTCAAGAATCTGGCTTCTGTACTATTTCATGCCAAGCTTCTTTGTCTAGGTTTAATCCTCGGATACAGCTGAAGGTAAAACAGAAATAAGGTTTAAAATTTTAGTACTTTACAAGGTTACTTTTTTGAAAGAAAAAAATAAAGGAACAAAAGACCCCTCTCTTTAGTGCTACAATTCTAATGTAATCCACAGTAGCAAAAACATGGTTATAAAAACACCCAGGGACTGACAAATATAAATTTAGCAGTCTTAGGCAAGCTTAAAAAAGTAACAACTGTGTCAGTACAAAAGGAAGGTATTGAACAGCCCATAATTGAGTACTTTCAGCTCTACCCAGATGGGTGGGCCAGGAAAAGCACGTGGCTTTGTAAGTCAAGAGACTTCTGTGTCCAGAGAACTGTGGCATTGCTCCCTGTTTTATAAATGGGACCAGAGAGGTATTAAGGTCTGGTTTGCTTTCTCTCACCTGTCAGCTTTTATGGCAGTATAGCTTTGGACAAGCTGGAAACATCTGTCTCCAGAAGGACCCTGGAAGTGGAAGGGCTGTGCTTTGGAGAGTGGAGGGTGGGTGCCAGTGCCATGAATGGCCTGCCCAGCAGGAAACTGGTCCCTGCCAGCCTGTGGCCCCAGGGCTGTGTGCTGCTCACACATCCTGGGCACACACACAGGGGTGCAGGGGACAACTGGCAGGACACAGCTTGGGACAGCACAGAGCAGGGACAAGGTGCCTGTTCCCAAGATGCCTGGGAAGCTGTTGGCTCCCACTTGGAAGGGCTATAGGAACAGCTGCTGTTCTGAAAAGCATGGCCACTGGCATACGAAAATAGGAGGATACACTTCATACAGCTAGGAGAGATGAATCCTCCATGCTCTAAATGACAATGCATGTCTACATCACAGCTTTTCCCATCTAAAGCTCTCATCAAAGCTGCCCCCTTCTCTCTTTAACAGACTTTCTACTTTTCTCAGTGACTAAGAAAAGGCCAACAACTCCACCACAAGGTCTGTCTCAGCCTGCTGTGATTTCACTACTCTTGGAGATGAAGTCACTCAGTTACAGTATCATAACACCTGACAGTGCTCAAAAGACCCCCTTTGACAGTATTATCTTATTAGCTTAGGGAGCTAGGGAGTCACTAAGAAGAGTAGAGCACTGATACAGGTAATTTAATCCTTGTTTTTATTCAGTACACCTGACTGCAAAGGGATAAAGCAGCTATGATAAAAATAAGAATATTTAATCTACCAAATGTCTTCCTCTTTGGTGAACATCATAGACTAGAATTCGGCTGCTATATTAAGAGGCCAGTAATTGCTTTGGAGAATCACCACAGGAGATTTCAGTGGCAGCACCAGAACAACTGAACAGACACAGGAGTGTCACAGTTAATAAATACTGTGTAGTTTTCCCCAAAGATTCTGTTGGGATTGTGTTGTGCTTACACGGGTAAGTTTTGATCCCCAGTTCAAGCTGTGCTGCCTTGTGCTTTTTTTTTTTGAAGCACAGATGCTCCTTGTGTTCTTACACACCTGTGCTCAGGCTCAAAGCACAAGCACTACATGCACAATTCACCCTGGGGCAAGAAAAAAAATCAAAAAGCTGCTATTCTAACCTTACTGTGCAGGGCTGATGGCTGCTCTCAATTTAGAAATGTTTACTTTGGAGAGGAAAAAACTGAGCAGGAGTACTGTGTCAGAGAGGATTTTATAGTAAGTGGTGTGTAGGCCTAACGTGGAAATGATACAGACATGAAAACTGATTTTGCATTAGATAGAGTAACTCTGCAAAATCCAACCAGTTTAAGAGTAGGGATTATCTGCATGAGGAAGGAGGTTCAGTCTCTTTCAAGCATCATACATCAATCAGCTAAAATTCAGAGTGGTTAATCTTGGAGAACCTCTTATCTCCAGCACCAGAGAAACTAGAATTGAAGAAGCTCAATGGAATTTTTATATATGCAGCCATCTGCCATAGTTTTCCAGCAACTCAACTATGAGGAGACATACAGGGACATAATTGAAAGTATCTTATTTGTACACAGTTGTTTTTAACAAAAGGCAATATAAAAGGTGATAAGAGAAGGAGAGGCAATTCATGTAAGGCCTCAGACACATGGTTAAGCGTTACTTAAAAAGCATAGGAAAAAACAAAGATCTGCCTTTACTGAGCAATGTAATCTGTTTTCCAACACTAGAAAAAAAGATAACCTAGATTTTTGTAGTATTTATCTCCTTGGATCTAAAGGTGCCCTGTGTACACAGGGAACTCATGACTCACTCTTCATGCAAGTTTCAGTTCTGAAGGCCCTTTCTGCCAGTACATCACTTTTTTGAAACGGGGAGAACTAGTTTTGTTCTCAAACAATCATAGAATATCCTGAGTTGGAAGGGACCCCCTGTGGAATCACTGAGTCCAACTCCTGCCCCTACTCAAGACAGCCCCAAAATCAGCCCATGTGCCTGAGAACATGCTCAAGAAAGTCTTATTCACACATCATATTTGGTAAAAGGGTTTTTTTTCTCTAAGATGGTGGGACAAGCTTGGTATTCGGGCCTGCTCTGTATAGCAAGGAGGTGACACACGTTGTTCTTTTGTGCACCCATTAATCTGTGCTAAGTACCTTAACCAGAGGGTGTTAAACCACTCTGCCAAGGTATTCAACTCCCTAAATAAAGACGGAGAATGCCAACTCCTTCCTCTTGACTCTTAAAGCTGCACCTTGATGCAAGAGATCCCCTGACACTACAATGCTGTGTACACTCACATCCTGGGGTGGGGTATTTTTGGCTCTGGGAGTAGCCAGGACTCACCCCTAGCAGGTTTCGGGGCACGTAGCCCTCCTTGTCGTTCAGCCGTGCCCACCACCACTCGATCTCCTGCTCATCCTCCCGGCGCAGGATTGTCATGCAGTCTCCTTCCTTCATGGACAGCTCGTCCTCGTTCTGAGCCTCATAATCCCACAGGCCATAAATCACTCCTTTGTTCATGATCCCCATCTTCTCCTGCACTCCTGCAACATTGAAAACACAGCGGCTCAGCTGAAAAGAAAATACATAAGTAAAAAGGACAACAGGAAGGAAGACTCCTTTATTCTCACTGGAAGACAGTCCAGGAAAAAAAAAAAAACAAAATTCCTACCTACTTGGCACCTTATTGCCTACTCAGAGCTGGCCCTGGAAGAAGTGGCTTTGTGAAGTTACTTAGAGCAGACAGATTCCTTCCTTAAACATGTTAAGAAAATACAAGGCCAATGGGGAGAGCAGCACTGATTGATAAAAGGTTATATTTTTGTGTTCACGCTTTCTAGACCTAAGTGATGAGCAAGAAATACTTTCTGTACTATTAGTCCAACACTAATCTCTTTCTGTCACAGGGAGATAGCAATAACTGCTTGGATTGACCACCATTATGATTTTGATGCTTGTGGTGTCATTTGCCACCTGGGTCATTTTATTTCAGAACTTTAAAGCAAGTTATATCTCAGACCTTACCTGAGAGATTTGCCTGCTACTCTGCATCTGCTTTTGCTTATCTCAGCAGTTCCTAATTTCTAACACTATTTTTTTTTCTTGTTCTAAACACTACCTTCAAAAACACAATTCTGTTAAATTATTTCTGGACCAAGGTGTTTTGGAGTACCCACATACACCCTTGCAGGGTTATTCAGAACTTGCTCATTTTACAGCTGTAGCCAGAGATGATACTCTTCTTTCTGTACACATTCCTCAGCCTCTAAGCAGAAAACTGGAAAAGTTATCTTAGTTTGTACACCAGTTGATTTTATCTTAGGTAATTATTTTAAAATACTGAATTCTATTGTTTTGGGGGGGTTTTTTGGTTTGGTTTTGGTATTTTCAGGAGCAGAGAGTACACTGCACACTGCATCACAAAACTCGTCCTTTCCCTTTTCATCACGTACCTATTACCACTTACATCTGCTAAAGGAAGCATCTGCTCTAATCAAGTTCTTTACTTCTGCACACCAGCTCAGCACAGAACATGGAATTACTTCCAATGCATGAAAAGCTCTGCTCAGATAAACTCTTCCCTTGCTTTGCATTTGGTATAATTAGAGGTTTGGCCAAAGCTGTGCTCTGCACCCACATGGAAGGGAAGATTGAGCATCAAAGCAGACAAAGAAGATTCACACAATGCATGTGGTGTCCTAAAGGGATGTTAATAGTCACACCAGGGTAGTGGGCAAACAGAGCCAGCACAGGCATTGTATTTAAGAAAGTAAAAAATTTCCATACTTAAGCAGCATCAGACCTGTCATTTAATCAATGCTAAAGGATGACTGGTTTTTTTTAAACTTACCTGTTACTCTTACTTGATATTGGACATCATTTGCAACAAAAAAGATTAGGTGAATCATTAATTACACAGGGTTTATTAGCTTAATAATGAGTTTAGAGGGCCAAGTTTTAGTGCAGTTCTGAAAATAGATTCTGAGAACAAATACACATTCCCAAACTTCTTTTACAGAAGCAGTTTTAGGCAGGGAATAATTTCTTACAGTAACTACAGGCAACCAGAACCAGTCTTAGCAGTAGGATTAATTTCTGATGGAACAATATGGAACTTTGATAGCTGAACAGCCAATACATCAAGAGATAGTTTCAGTGGTTTTAATCCGGAAAAACTGGCAGTAGGCCAAAGCCTTACAGTCCTTTCAGGACTGTAGGGACATCAAAAGTATCTCATAACAAAAAGATCCCAAATTCAACAAAAAAAACAGAGCATCAAGTGAAATCACCAGATGGCAGGTCATAAAAAACCCCTACAAACAAAAAGAATGTATTTCTTCATGCTGTGTATAAAGAGATCATGGACCTCCTTTCCATAGGATCTCATGGGCAGTTTACCTGAATTTAAGAATTAGACAAATTCCTGACAGAAATCCCTCAAGAGCTGTTCAACACAAGTATCTTAATATTTGCATCTCTTAGTTAAGATCTGAGTTAAAACCAGTTTAAAATATTAGACAGGTATTATTTTTTATCTAGTCCTACAATCTTCCTTGCGTATTTGGTGTTGATGACCTCCCTCGGAGTCTGGATACAAAACTAAATGGAATTTCGCTTAGCCTACAAATTTTGATGCCAGTTAAAAAGGCTTCCTCCCTTTATAGAGAAAACTATATATTTGGCACCAAAGACACAGTTTTCAAGCTTAGTGAGGACAGCTGGACAGACTGTTTTGAAATCTGCTGGCTGAGCAGCTTAGAGAAACTCAGCTCTCTTCTGCCACAAAAGCAGAAAGGCAGTTTTACAGCTTTTTCTGCTGTGTTACATTGCTGTTACTCTAACCTCTTGCAGAGAGATGACACACCAGATGGTAGGTGCCTAGGGGACATGAGCTACATACAAAACAGAGAAAAGTAATTGAAAACCTCATTACAAACAAAACATACAGTAAAGTAATGTAAAACCTCAATGACTAATACTCATCACACCCTAGGGGGAATTCGTTTTCTCCATTCAAAGATTGTATTCAAATAGTAAGGCTACAGAGATACTATCTAAATTTAATATGGGATTTCTTTTTAAATGCAAGTGAAGAAAAAAGGTAAAGTCAAATTCAGTGCTTACTGACATCCATCAAGGCAGGAACTTGGCAATATCTTTTCTGGTTCTAAGGTGCACATTAGGAAATATTCCTCATTTCAAGACACCAGGTAACAGCTATGAACTGCCTACTGACGCATCCATACCTCTTTTGTTTTCATGTAGAAAAAGTTTCTGTGTGGCAAGATTCACCTAATTAGTGTATCTGTCAATGCTTCACTCAAGCTTTTAATGTAGGGAAACCTTTTGTTACTCAGATCTCCTCCACAGGGTGGATATGACAAAGTTAATCTCGATGGAACTCATCCTGTGACAGGAAGCTGGTGGAAACCTCTTTCCAAGAAGAACCTGTGGCACAGGGACCTAACCTGAGTGTGCACCTTACCCCTCCTCATGCACAGATGAGCTGAGAGGTGGCAGGGGAGCCCCTGGCGTGGTGCAGGACTCAGGGATGGCACTCACTCACCATACAAGAACTGGGAGCACTGCGTGTAGCCTTCCTCCATCTCCTCGCACTTGTCCGCGGCCGTCTGCATGTCACTGTAGGTCATGGCAAAGACAGCTGCCCCCGACTCCACCAGGAACTTGCACACCTGCACGTTATTGCAGGATGCTGCACAGTGCAGAGGGGTCCTGCAAAGCAAGGGCAGGAGGATGGCACTTCACTCCCAGAGCCCTGGGAGCACACGGCATCCGTGCCTGCAGCACCTCAGCAATCAGCTCTGCCCTGCTCAGGGCTTCCCAGCACAGCACTTAACCCAGCATGGCAAGAGAAATCACTTTTCACAGGTAACAGGAGCTACTGAGAGCTGCTTGAGCCTTAAAAGCTGAGCTTCCATACAGATCTCCAGTTATTCTACCTTTCTGTAATTTATTAACATGCATTAAGGCACTAAAAATCAAAAAATTAATCAATAGTAAAAACCCACTCAGAAATCTCTGACATCATACCTCTTACAATCTAGATAATTACTTCCAAGATTTGACTTTGTGACAAGTGATTGTGAAAACCCCTCAGGTTGAGGGAGCACAAGCATCTTTATTCAGTTTTAGGTCTCACACACTTCAGTTATAGGCAGAAACAACAGTAAAATCACTACTCCTTGCACCAGCCTTCCACAAATAATCTCCCTAGTTATTTGCAAAAAGGATTTGTAACACATTATCAGCTGCAAGCCTTGTTTGAAGGTTGTGGTTTTCCACTTTATTTTGGTTTCAAGTTGGCTGATTATTGGAGAAAGAACTGGGGGGAGTTTGCAGGGCTAGATACTGCCCAGAGCACACATAATTATAGATTATCTCACAGAGGATATTGCAAATTTCAGCATAAGGCTCATTATAAGCTGTCTTCAATATCTCAAAGAAACAGATCAATTTCCTGACAAAAGTGTCCACCCCCACAATGTTTTTTTCATACAGGGAATATTGCTATAATTTCCCTATTTTCCCATCTGCACAGCCCCACATGATGCCCCACACAGAACTGCTGATGCTCAGCTCTGGAAAGAAAACTCATTGCCAGCTCCACAGGAACAAAGCAAGGGACATTCTGAGGGACCTGCAGCAGCTCCCACATCCTGACTCTTGTGGAGAACCATCCATAAGGAGCCACTTAATGCATCCCTTACCATCCATCACTGTCTGCAGCGTTCACATTCACTCCAAACTGCACCAGGAACTTGACGATTTCCGTGTGCCCAGCACACACAGCATTGTGCAGAGCAGTGATTCCTTCATCGTTGGGCATGCTAGGATCTTCCACCTGGCCAGCCAGAAAGGAACCAATCACATTCAGGTGAAACTCTCTGGAATAAACACCTCTTCTCATACAAAAATCACCTGTCTTATTCTGAAATATGCATTTGTGATGTATTTGTAGGAAGGACACGAGCAAAAAGAATACAACCACTACCAATTTTGCACCACAACTCATAATTAAGCTTGCAGTCTCCCTTTAACAGTGTGGTTCAGAGAAACAGGACCTTGATAACTTACTAAAAGTACCTCCAACAAATTTCTGATATATGTCTATTTAACTGTGAGCAAAGTTCACATGGATTTTGCCTATCAAATTTTCTGATAACATGCCAGACAGGGAATTAAACACTACATAAAAAAATGAGAAAAAGGTGTCCTGCAAATTTATAGTCCTGATGCTAAAAATCCACTGTGGATTTAAACACACTTAAAATCAGCCTCGAAGTATGATCACTTAGAACCTGATAGGATTTATCTCCTCAAGAACAGGTCTAGGTTCTGCACTATTCCAGAAAAGCTATGACTTCCCCATTTCAACCAGGATTGAAATTCTTTGTCTTACAAATTAGCATTTTTACCTCATAAATTATTCTCTGCACAAGGTCAAACTCCCCCTCCAAAGATGAATCCAGAAGCAATGCCAAGGGATTGAATTTCACTCTCATTCCATGTCCAATTCTTTCGGAGCCAGTCTTACGCAAGTTCGTCCTCTTCCCCTGTGAAAAGGTAACACAAGTTACAGGCACTTTTTTCCTGGAAAGAAGATGAATGTAAAATTGCTTATTTGGGAATGACAGCAGAAATTATCAACTAGAAAAGTGTTTAATAGGAAACTTACAGTATTTTTTACCAATCCCCAAACACATTATGAATACGTTAAGTTAAGCATGTTATGAAAGATCTGTCTTTATCTTTCTTGTTGTTTGGATAATTTTACCATTAACTCTCACAGCTGTCAGACAAACCAAGCAGCACACTCCACAAAGTACACTACTTTAAGTGCTGATGTAAAGTTCCCAACATTTTTTTAAGTACAGCAGAGGTTAGCAGGAGCAAACAGTGATGGAAAATGGTTTTGGAAAAATAATAGAACCAAGTGTAGAATTGCTTTAGATGCTCCCATTGATACTGGAAACCAAGTATTTCTATAGCTGAGTTTGTGCCCATTCCTTTAGGGACCATGCTCACATTAGCTCAGCGCTCACCCAGCTGCCTGGGCAGCAGCAATAAGACTATTCACGAGGGTATGTAAATTTCTGACAGATGTCCAGGCAAAGATGAATAGAACTGACTCATATTCTGCAAGAGCAAGCATGTGGAGATCAGATACATAAGTAGAGATTCCCATGAAATACTCCTCTGCCTGTAGATTTGTACGTAACACCAAAAGCAGGGGCTTTTTCAAGATTGAGCCTGGCAGAACAACCCACAGATTTAAATATGAAATCAAGAAGCTGGGCTGGTTTCTTCTCATCATTGCAGAATTATTACAAAACCAAGCAGAAATGAGTTCTCACAATTCAGGAAATCCTACCATTCAAGTTTCCTTGTAAAAGGGAACAAAAACAAAATCTTTAAAGCATGAACACACAAAATGTCTACTCCATGCACAAATTACAAGGTTAAAAAGCACATTTAAACCTTTTAACTCCTCTGCACTGAAGTGATAGAGGAAAAAACCACTTTCATGTATCAGGTTATCAAAATTATTATCAAAACTCTACTCTTGATAGGTTTTTAAATAAAGTCTTTTTGAGAAGCCAAAAACTTCAAGCATTTTTGTTCTACAATAGTGGAATAACATCATACCACGCACAAACTTGCAAAACAAAATGGCAAAAATGCTTGATGCAGCTTGAGAGTAGACTGGTGTTAAATCAGATTTCAAAGAAATTCTGGAAACATTCAATAGAAATATAAACAGCTGATGTCTACAAATGAGTTTTTATGGCAAAAAGTCTGTTCCTCCCTACTTTTCAAGCAAGGCACTTCCAGATAAACAAATGCAATCCAGGATTAAGAAAATTAGTCCCCAGCTCACATTAGCAATAGTGGGAAATGCTTGTGAAATCTGTATCTGTACCTCAAGGGAAAAAAAAAAAAAAAAAAAGCTTTAATTTTTCTTAGAAAGGAAGTAAAATCTGGGTGTAGGCAGATGATGGTTTTTACAGCTCTGTCGAGTTTTATTATTTGTGTATTCCCTTTGAAACTTTTTATTATGTCATTAATTCTAGGGACAAGAGAGACTTTTCATTACTGTTATGCAGTCTGGAGATAAGAGCATCACACAAATAGAACAGATACCCACAGAGAGACTTCCAGACTGTGACTGTTCTCCCACATCTGCCTGAGCTCTACATCACAATGCACAGGGTTTATGGCAGCACTTGAGATGATTTATTGACAGGCCACCCCTATTGTAAGCTAATACTTACAGGAGGCAAGGAAAACTGTCCAGTAACTTCAGGAGGCCTCATATTGAATGAGTCCTCTCCCAAACTCTCTGGTTCCCCTGATGGATAGGGAGGTGGTGGGTATGGAGGATATTCTTCCATGTACACCTCCAGTGGCAGCAGAGCTTCTAGGTTTGGTTCCTCTGGTTTGGGCTGCATGAGTTCATCACTGTCTGAAACAGCTTCAGGAACAGTGTCCAAAGGTGTGGGGGGAAGAGCAGCTTCGCTCTGCTCTGCTGCTGTGCTTTCTGTCTCCTCAGCAATAGCTGGTTCTGGCACGGAAGCAGCTGTTTCTTTTTCTGATTCTGTGCTTAGATAAGGATTCGGGATTTCCACCGGGCTTTCAGGACTGGCAGCTGATGCCATCTGTTTGGAGGGATGCAGTGGAGCTGAGATAGTCTCCATTGCAGCCAGCGTGGTCCTCTGATACAACAGCTTCTGGATGTTGGGGCCATTAGGCCCCTCTGGCTCAGTGATGGAGCTGCGTTTCTTCAGTGGCCTGGGGGCATTGGACAGCTTCTTGCGGAGCGCCTCCAGGTCGGCGTCGCTCTGGTTGCGGTAGGGGTTGGACAGGAAAGGCAGCAGCTTGGTGGGGCTCAGGGGACGGGGTATCCGCTCAGCTTCGTGGCTCTCCTGAGCAGAGGCTGCTGTTTCCACCTCGGGCTCTGGCCTGCCTGGCTTGCCCTGCAGGTTGGAGTAGATGTTCTCTGTCTGTGGCAGCTGGTTCTGTACCCCAGCTCCTGCCATCACGGGCTTGCCATACACTGTGGAGCAGTTCAGAGAGGGGCGGGGGGGGAAAACAAGTTTCAATATTCAATAAGACAACAACAAAGAAAGGTGAGTCAGGTTGTGTATTCTTTATATAGAGCAAAGAAGCAGAATACAAAAAACTGAACAGAACTAATCTGGTAACCAGATCTACCATTAGTTATCTTGCAAACCCAAGACACACATTCCACACTTCTTGTTAACACTCTTACAGAGCATGGCACATCCTCCTAAAATTCTTACAGCTGCCCTCATCCACTTAGCTCCCCTGAAGAACAGCTTCATACCCACAGACCAGGTGGAAAGAACATCTATCTGAGGTCTACCAGACAGAAGAGAGGGAGAGAGCCACATGCTTACCACTTGGGAAGTGTGGTCCTCTGGTCTGCGCCCTCGTCAAAGCACTCTGCACTGCCTGCTGGAAGTTCTTCCCAGCAGTCTGCTGTTGGGTGTACATGCTGTAAATGGAACTTGCAGCCACAGTCTGAGGCTTTCGAAATGGTGGCAGTGAAGCCTCTTTGGATGGCTGAGGAGTAAAAGGTCTCACAGCTGCTGCTGGGGGACTCTCCTGCTTGGCAGAAGGAAGAATTTGATCCTGGCTGGAGGAAGAACCTGCAGGAGGTACTGAAATTCTTTGCTGTATCTGCTGAGAAGGATGAGAAGGCTGCTGTGCCACTGGTTTTTGCTTGTTCCCCATGGCTGCAATAGCCAAAGGCAGCTTCTGCAGGTTTCCATCCAGCTTTGTATCAGCAGGTTGCAGGTGACTGGCTTGACCGAAGTAAGGCAAGTTTATCTGTTTTGGTTTAGTGGGGACAGGTGGTGGCACCTTGGTTACAGTTTTATTGGTTGTCTGAAAGACAAAAAAAAATTCATTAAGATAAAACAGTAAAACATGATTTGGAGTTCTGCTATGAAGGACCAAAGAGCCTCAAAGTAGGACACAGTATCTTATGTCTACTACTGCTGTTATAAGGTCTACAACATCCTTGGAAACAAGAAGATACTGCTTGAAACATTTTGTCATCGCTGGTGTTTGTAAATACTTGGAGCCTATTCTCATTAGTTGTTTCTGTAACAGTTATGTTTAAAACAGGAGCAATGGCAGGGCACAGTAATTTCTCTAGAGACAGACACTCAGTTGGCAAGAGGTTGCTCTCCAACAAAGGACTTGTCATCCCCACTTGTAGGCTAGCCCACCCCTCCCTGATCAAACTGTGCCCTCGTGTCAAAATTTAGGCGGGAAGTTTTGCTGCTATCAAACATCTGAAGGACACTTGCATTAAAGAGTGAAACAAGAATGTAGATGATTTTGAAGAAAAACCAAATAAACATGCAAGTGCCTCTTTGTATCTTTGGAGGCAAAAATGCACACTCGTACAAGTAACACAGCCATAGATTCTCACCACACTGACTGCAGAGAATGATTTGGAGTTACCAATTGCCATTAAAAGCCCAAGAGACTTTTTTTCTCAGAAGCAGTCTTTTAAAAGCTGACCTCAGTACTTTTCAGAGCTTTCTGCCACATTAGAAGAGCTGTGGGTAAGCCCTGGCAGAGGGAAAGCAGCAGCCTGGGTTCCCTGCATACCTGTGCTTCCCGCAGGAGATCCTCGCTGCTCTGGTTTTTCCTCAGTGTGCCCAGCCCAGCAGACTGATCCACGGAGTCAAACATGGAGAACGGACGCACCTTCTTCTCCTTGTCTCGTAAAAAAGTTTCTCCTTCAGCTGTTGTTGAAGAGAGGAGACAACTTTCAAAAGGGATGGCGCAGTGGTAGGGGTGAGATTCCTGCTCTGTGCAATATTTGGCATAGTGCATGCAGGGGATGCTTTTTGCATCCATCCTACCTCTGCACTAAGGGCCCCTGGGCCTGCCAAATGCTCTATTATGCAAATTCAACAGGGGCATGTAAGAAGGAACTAGGATCTACTTTGCCACCTGAAACAAGTTGTGGGTTTGTTTTCTTTCTTCTTAAAAACCCCGCACCACCATAGCAAAGCAATGGCAATGTTTTTTCTTTTTTTTTTTTGTGCTTTCAAATGAACTCTCAATTATTTACTGATGCATTTAGAAGAGAGGTATCATCAACTAGATTTGCCAAATTTTAAGATTAGCCAAGTACACAAGAACATACCTTGTCCTTCACTTGTCACAATTCCTTTCCCTGAAGTCAAGGCTGATCCTTGATTAATATGATTGTCTGCATTTGAACTACTCCAGTCAGAGGCAGACGGGGAAGGTTTTGCATTGGGGACCACAGAACCTAGGAGAGAATAAGCAGAACAGATTAAACTAAAATAGTAGTTTTTATTGACTTACTACAAATAGTTTTTTTTCTGTAAGAGTCAGGTCTAGCCAATGTAAAAGTATCACATAGAGGTTAACTGCTATAAAATCTATCATTAGAGCTTTTCATTTGTTTGTTTTAAAAAGAGAATGTAAATGAAGTTTGAGAACAACTACCAAAAGCAGCAGCAAAACTCTTTGTCACAGCACACACCTACACTTAAAGCGTTCAAAAAAGAAACTTCTCTAGATTAGCTTATTTCCAGTTAGTAGGAAACTTTCCTTGAGTATGTGTGCCAAGTTAAAAGTGATACAATAACTAACTATAAAAAAAGATAGACAGTGCAAAGAAAAACATGACGCTTTAAAGCACAGACAGACCCTAGGAGGGATATTCAAAACAGGAGAAAATTCATCTGAGTGTTTAATGTGCAAATAGTGTCTGCATTAAAGCTGATCTTTACATTCACTGGAGTAGACATCCAGATCTGCAAAAAACACTCAGAAAATGCTTGCAATCTCCTATTAAGTATTTCACCAAATTCTCTCTATTAAATTCTAAATAACCTAAGTAAAGTTAAATTCAAACAGTAATAATAAACAGCAGCAGGAAGTTTCATTTTGACAAAGTACACCAAGAACTCTCTCTAGGAAAGCAGTCTTTTTGTCCAAATGCTAAAAAATAAGAAGTGATATTTTAGTTCAAATAGCTAACCATCACACACTCCTCTAGCAAAAATTCAAATTCTGTGTGGTCTAGAGCTTAAATTCCACTCCAGCAGTTTTAGGATCAGCAAATCAAAGAAAAAGAAACAACCCTCCATTCTCCAATATGGCAAGAGACACTTGGAACTGCTTTTGTGCAATGGTTACTTTAGTATCTGCCAGAATTGGAGATGGAGGAAGGGAGATAGAAAATGAACTGAACTATTCTACAAGCTCAGTCTCCATTTCTTGCTTTTGGGAAGATTAGTGTTTCTCTTCTCTCCCAGCTGAAAAGAGAGTCTTCTCCCAAGTCAGCACAGAAGAAATATTTACAACTCTTTAAAAAGTTTCTTTATACTTCTCCTTCTCATAGGAGAAAGCCACCGAGAGAAGCCAACAAACCTCTTATTAACTCTCCAAGTAGGAGAGGCCAAACCCCACTCATCAGCAAGTCAGTAACTTTACTGCTATTTCTGTGCTACAAGCAACTGCATCCTTTGTAAAATCTGTCATCTTGGTTAATCCTTTATATGTGTCATTTCCAAAATGCACAACTAGAAAAACTTGGCATTGCCAGTTTTTAAATCCAGGCACCAGGTTACTTGGTATGTAACTAAAATTGCCTCTAGAAACTCAAACACACTGTTGAATAGTTTTTAGGAGAACCTTAAAATAAATAATTACTTTATAGAAAAATCCTCCTATAGTCCACACTGTGTAACAACTCAAAGTGCTCACAAATAGATTTACTTAATATTTAACACTGAATCATAGAACCTCAGTGCTTATAAAATATATTCACTGGTGCAGGAAAAACTACAAGTAGCAAGGCTGACATCTCAAATAATGCTTTGCTTTAAAAAAAAAAATATCAAAACAGAGCTATTAGGTAAGAAAACAAAACATGTCTGGACAAGAAATATTAATTATAAGCTATTACCTGCAGGAGTTTTAATTTGTGAACTGTTCCCAGCTCTCATATTGGGCAGCGTTTGTGTTTTCAGTGGCCCATCAGGTACCTGCAAAGCTTGTGTCCCATCTGAAAATGCTGGCTTCACCAAAAGCTCAGGTCTGGAAGCAATACGTGGCATAGTAGAGGACTGGATATAAGGACCTACTGCTGCCACTCGACTTGGAGCAGAAGCCACTGGCTGTGGTAAATTCCCATCTGAAGAAACCTTGGGGAAAAAAAAAAAAAAGAAAATTTAAAGAATTTTAACCTGCATTATCCATTCATAGAGTTTGAAACAGAAGTCAAAAAGGATAAAACAAGTAGCAAATGATACTCCAATATCAAAAGTGTTTTTTTGAGAAAGCTCTGAGAATTATAAAGCTGAGGTAGTAAT
>VZTT01062528.1:1255-16422 GCA_013400855.1 Buphagus erythrorhynchus | reverse complement strand
AGTCTATACACAGTTGAATAGATGTACAGATACACTTGTATTCATGTTTTCTGTAGAAGTTAAAACAGCTTGTTCCCATTAGTACCACAATTTTTCCACATGGCCATTGCTGCAGTGCACTTCTTTCAGCAGAGCAAGAGCAAATAACTAATTTACTGTGGGCTGCTGCTAATATCAAATCATGCAGCTCTGTTACCAAGTCAGACATAACAGCAAAATCAATCCCTGCAGTCCCTTGGACAATTTTTGTCTACTGTTTATCAAGGATAGCCAGTAGGATCAATATCCAGCAATATTCACTAAGGCAAAACCTGAGGCAAGACACACTTGAGTTATCAGCATGCTTTTGTTGCTGAAGTTTCATGTCTGTGTGTACAAACAGAAAATATTGAAGTTTTTCAGTTTGAAACTCACTGTTTAACCTCAGCTGGCTTCCTTGTTCTGCTATCAAGGCAGGTTTCTATTCAATGCACCTATCAGTAAAAACAGCAATTTCCAACATTAATTCAGTTTGCAAACAATAGGTTTTCTATTTATGCATAATTTATTTAGGTGCAGTTAAAAAAACCAAGGCTTTGATTTGAATTTTTACAGTGAAATACTCTGGAAACCAGGTTACAGTGGCTATTGTAAGGTTCTTTATTTGCTCAAAATAATGCAAGTATGACATGACAAGAATGTGCAAACTTTGATCATTTATTATCACTGGAGTTTCCTTACTAGGTAAAATCAAATCTAACTTTGTTTGTTTGTTTTTTGTTGTTGTTGTTCTTGAAATCCTTACTTCTGAAGCAGCATCCCTTTTCAGCTGTTTTATTAGACTTTTTGTGTTACAATTTGTCCAGCAGAACAATCAGCAGATGGCTGTAGATTAAGTAAAATATGGTTGGTTGTGAACTACAATGTCAATTTATACAGCACAGATATTTTTCTGGCTGTTAACTTAGGCAGTGATTGAAGACAAGTGCCCTCAGGTACTTAATTCCTAGCACTTTGTTGNCCCACATTTTTAAGGCAATGAAAAGAAGATGCAAAAATGTTACAATTAAAAAAAAAATCCAAACAAATGAAAACACAACAAATTAACCCAAACCAGAAACAGTCATCAAAACAACCAAAAAGCATTGAAAATAAGGTGAAATTACTGAATAAAGCCACACCAGATCTCTCCAGATTGGTACAACTCGCTAAAAATTCATCCTTCTGACAGTAACATCCCATCCATTCCACAGTTCACCATCTCTCATTTACCTCCTACTTCAGCCAGGCAACAATGCTATTTTTAATTCATACTAATTGCAAGCCTTAATGACAAAACGTTTTTCGTTGTACAAGTGGAAAAATAAAAATGAAAGAGATACAGCCTGAAATAGCTCAGCACATGACCTGCCATTTAAAAATTAAACCCAGGATATAGGAATGTAAAAGTGCTGCCAGTAGCATCAGCAATGTCCCCTCAGAACAGTGAGTAATTTAAATTTTTGTCTACTGTAAATACTCTTTTTTCCTAATGTATACAGGTCTTGAGTTCAGTTTTTCCATATGCTACCAGCTATAAGTGGTTAAATATATTCAGAAACCTTGAACAGGTCATGATCAATTACTTTTCTATACTCTTACCTACAGCTTTGCTATTATCCTCAACTTCTATTTTTTTCCCCATGCTTGTTCTTGGATTGTACTAAAAACAACTATTTAGCAGATCCACCTAAGAACTGAATCTGGAATTGACAAATCACAACTCAACTATATCCATATTCGGAATTGAAAGTTAAAATTTGTATTGAGTTTTCACAGATGTGCAGCCTTACATAGGCTAAAGAGGATGTTTTCCAGTGAAAAATATCTATCACAAATAATCACAAAGGTTTCAAGTGCTATCATTGAAACGGTGAAATCTAAATCTCTTCAGACTCACATAAATTTAAAACAAACCATCATTGCCTAAGCACAGGAAAAAAGTGTGAAGTCCTTTCAGAGCAGTCACAAAGTTAAGAATCTGCTATAAATTTCATTAAACATATGGCTGTTTACTAAAAAAAAAAATGCATTTTTTTTATAGTTGACCAATAAGTCAGATACTATTAAAACAACAACTAATTAAAAAGCAGCTATTTAAATTATCTCAATGAGATATCAAAGCAGAGAAGATTATAATTGCTCTATTCTGCAACAGAGACAAAATTGTCAGTGGATCCTCTTAGTCTTCCACTCATTTAGCATCTTTGACAAACTTGTTTCTGGCTGACAGGAAACAGAAATTTGAAATTTTACCCCTTGTATCTTAGGGATCTACTCCAGCACAAATGAACAGTGCCAGCTCTGCTGCGGGAAGGACTCTGGTAGAAAGCTTTCCCTTAAAAAGATAATTTGTAGCCATAATTTGTATTTACTCTCATTTTGTCCCCTTTTTTGTAGTCAAAAACCTTTCTATGCTTCTCCTTTAAAGATGCTTCCTTCAGTGCCTGTTAAAGGGTCGATCTCATGAGCAAATAAACACAGGGAAGAAAACCCAAAAGGAACCTTACACAACGTAACTGAAAGTTGCAGTTCCAAAGCACTTTACTCCCCTCTTTTCCTGTTTTGTTTCTAGCACACAGGGAATTAAAGCATGACTGTAACATGAACTGCTTGGTTTCCCAATAACAAAGCCACACTACTAGTACATATATGAGGAAGGGAATAGTTGATATTTGAAAAAGGAGAGTAGTTTCCTATTGGATCAGATGGAAGGGCTGAAGAACAAAGATAGCTGCCAAAGCAGAAATCTGAACACTGAAACATTACCACAAATTCAAGTGATGAATAATGGAAAGAAGTGTTTTTTCAATTAAAAACTCCATGTGTTCAGGCATTAGTATCCTTAGGAAGTGTTGTTCAGTCAACTCAAGGTCAGAGAACTTGAATTTTACATTTTCACTTCTTACTCTATTTGTCTCAATTAAAATAAACCAGGTAAATCTGTCAGTGCCTGTTGTTTTACGTTTTTAACACTTAGCATTGCTTCAACTGCACCAAATATACCCCACTTAGGAAGTTGTGGCTTCCTAAGAATATTCCTCAAAAAGAATCAAATTTTTATGGCTGGTGAAGTACACTTTTGCATTGTGTTTGATTGGTTAGGATTAAAGTAAAATGTGAAATTACTATAATAATTAGTATTTGCTATATATAATTGAATTTTTCTTTGCAATTAATTCCTAACCCTGAGTAATTCAGATAAGTTTTTGTAAATCATTAAAAAGTCAAACTTCAGTTAACAGTCATCCAATTATTTCTATATCATGCCCAAACAGAACTGAACCATTATGGCTAAGTTTATAAAAGGCTGCTTTGTCATGATTGTTTGTTCCTATGTAAAAAACCTCCACCACAAAGTCCTGATATGACCTGTATATATTATACATTTTCTAAATTTAGCACAACTCCTATCTTGGGCTGACATTCAGAGAACAGAGAGTATTGAACATGCCACTTTTAATTGTTGTTTACCAGAATCCTGTGCAGCATCTCCTCCTTCTAAACTGCAACTTGGTAATGGGGCTGGTGTCAATGAATTGGCAAAGCCAGCAGTTCATATCAGTAATTTCTGATCAGCATTGCCAAATTATTGGTTCCAATTTATTCATTATGCCTAAAGATACAGAAGAACATGTGGATGATGCTGCTATTTCAGGATTTTGGGGGAAAGTCTTGAAAAGTAGATTCAAATCAAAGACTGAGAGATTGTTCACATAATAAATTTAGAGAAGATTGGTATATTCCAGATTATCCCATTAAAATTGTACAGAACACACAAACACCTGGCAATCTCCTGCAGTCAATGCCACTTTCCCCCCCACTGACTTCTGAAAAGGAAGACAGTCCCAAATACTGAAAAATTTCCTATTAATACGCCTCTGAACTAACTAGAGACATTTGGGTATACATTTAACAGGTAGGGATATTTTTAATCCAGCTGGGAATTCTTCTCAGACACTTTGGCTCTGAACTGATGCTTTTAAAAGAAAATGCAGTGGTTAGGGAATACTGAGAAATCCACAGACAAGGAGAGAGATACATAAATCTGACAGATATTGAAATAATTGAAATGTTGCCAGTTAGAAATGCAGGTAAATGAGATTTAGGCAGCTGAAAATAACCTATGATTTTAAACAGCAGCAGTAAAACTGATCAAAGACTGGTTTTATTCCCACTCTTGCTGCATTGCAAAATGATGAGCAATGACAAAGGCAGAATTTACTTCCTTATGCCATTTAGTATTTTGTCATTAGAGAGTCTGTATCTCCACAAATATCAAAACACAAATTTATTCTTTAAATTCTGTGACAGATAAGCCGTATTTGCCATGAAGTGCTTATTCCCCACTGAGCCACAGGCTGGGGTATAAAAAACTTGACACCATGTGTAAATAGGAAAAACATACTTGGGTATCAGCAAGTATTGCCCACCACCCAACTGTTTTTCAGAACAGACTTCAAAATGCAAAATTATTATTCTGACTGTTTTTCATGCAGAAGAAAGAAACTCTTCTCTTCTGAGTATGTCTCAGATTATGCCTGCACAAAGCACTTACAACAGTGCAAAACACTTTCAAGACTCAGATTTGCAAAAGGGAGGGGCAAAAGGGCTTTGGGTTGGGGTTTTGGGGGAAGGACCCAAAAAATATGAAAATTTTATAAATATAGATCAGGTCTTATCAGGCTAAGATGGAGTAGCTTCTATTCTTCCCCCACCTAGTCCTTCACTCTCTGCTTCCCCAAAAAGAAGTTCAATGTAAATTTTAAAAATTTTCCATTCAGACAGTTAGAAACGTTCAGGTACTTTTTTTATTTAACAGGTATTAAAGAGTATGCTTAGGATTTAATGACAAACAACAACTCTTTTAAACTCCAAATTTGTTATTCATGTCTCAGCCAAGAAGCAAAGTCTCAAACAGAACAAAATGGCTGTCTGAAAGATGTCTATCAACACATATCATGGTTCAGTTCACAACACTCAACAGCCACACTGAAAAAATCCCATTGTACAAAGGCATTCCCAGCTGTCCAAATATGCATCTCCACCACCAGCTCTGGCACAAATGTGGCCATCCTGAACAGGAACCCTTCTACTCATGGTTTATACACTGCAGAGTGGAAACTACAGAAACTGTGCTCTTTAGTTATGAAAGCATCTCATATGTAATGCAGTTGGGATCCCCTTGAGCATGACATTCACAAAGCAGTGCAAGACAAATGTACTCTGAAAAACCGTCAGGAAAAAAATAGCACAAATATTTAGATTCACTGTAGAAGATTAAATGAACAACAACCTATGAAAATTATTTCAAAACATGTGGAAGCTCTATTAGATTAGCATTTTCTAAACTAGTAATTTGTAACTCTTGGGGCAAATAGGTAAGAATATGCCAAAACACATGGCTTTGGGTACTCCATTTCACTGGGAAGGTCCTGTTCAGCAGATCAGATGGCCAGTTGTATAAACCAGTGGAGTCAATGTACTGGAGAAAACATTTCTGGTAGGCTTTGACTGCTGGCTGTATTGCTCATGTACAGATCTAGCTTATGACTCACTTGCATAATGGACAGGAATTCATTCAGCATTAAAGTTTCAGAGAAAAAAATCCTTATCCCATTAAGAGAGTAACCTTTTGACCTTATGTACAATATTATGCTGGCTTCCAATAATGGCATTGTCAACACTGTATCTTTGCAACGAGTGTATTTTGATAATTAATGCCAGCAAGATCAGACAACAAAGTGAATTTCATTTTCTGATTACAGTGCATAGCGCTTTTAATGCTCTCTATTATCCAAGGTTATTGTGCAGCTTGCCTAACACCATCCAGTCTGAGAAATTCTTGAGCAAAATAGCAGAGTTATTTTGGTAAAGGATGGATATGGACTCTCTCCCCCTTTTTGCTACAAAGCCAATGCTGAACCACAGCAGGAGCCTCAGCAGCCACTGTGATATCATTGTTCACAACTATTACTACAGAAAAGCACCTCATTCTCAAGTCATTTTGAAACTATTACAGACAGTGGAAGAGAATATGACAGTATACGACTTCTCTTAAAAATTAAAAAAACAAGAGAAGTAAAAAAATGTTTGCTTACCATGGCAGGAACCATCCAGTTCTTCATATCCCACAGTGCAGATGCATCGTCCCAGAGGCACCAGCCAATCCCCATCTGCCCCACAATACAATTTTGGGGTGTCCCGTTCCTCAGCGCTCTTGACGCAGGAGCCCCGTACCTCCACCAGCGAGGAAGAATCCACCCTTGGGATGGTGTCAGGAAACACGGCCAGGTTCCGGACCGTCAAAGGGCACTTCTTGTAATAGACACGGACTGACACCAAAGCAATGCATGCTCCAATGTCCTGAAAGGCAAGATAAAATCCCTTCTTGTTGATCGGCCCAACCTCGCGAACTTCCGTGTTGAGCTTGAGGATGCGGTCGCCCAAGTCCATCTGGGTAAAGCTCTCGTCAGCAGCTATGGTATCAATTTTAGTGTACTGGTTAGGCTTGAATTTAACTCCGTGAGGCTCATCCGACTCCATGTAGTAGAGATTGAAGGTTTCCTTGCAGGTCCCCAGCACCCAGGGAATGCTGTTGCAGTCCCTCAGGGTGAACTTCATCTCCACGTAGATTTTCTGCGCGGCGTCGCGGGAGACCCAGTTGGTTTGCAGCCAGTTGTTCTGGTTGGGTTCCATCACATTGCACACCTGGTACGTGTGAATGGGACGGTTGTGTTCATCCATTTCAGTTATGGCATCCCACTGGAAAGAAAACAGAAGTGTCTGAAAACCAGGAAAAATATGCATTATGCATACACACACCCATGTGCCCCATGTATGTGCACCTATGGCTTAATTATGAATAATTACTTCAAGTTCAGTGGAAAGACAGTAGTTAGAAAAAGATAACTACAGAACATCACACAAGTTTGGTTTCAGAAACTCCACATTAAATTTCTATTAATAAAAACATTTAATAGAAAATTACTGGGGCCTAGCAAAGAAGGAAATACAGGCCATGTTTGTATTTTATAGATATGTAGCTCTCCATACACTTTGTATCCAAGGCTCACCAAATGCTTATTATATAATCTGCTACTCCAAAAGATTACCAACATCCCAAAAATAGCTTCAATATAACTGAATCAACTTTCTACTGAGCAGTCATAATATCAATGTAGCACTAGAGAGGGATTTTTTTTTTTAATCAAAACACAGAACTATTTATAGTTCTGTATACAAAAATATCGTGCCTCATCAGAAGTTTTAGCTTGGCTTTTAGATGTACTGATCCACTGGGGTAGAAGCAGCAGGAAAGAAAATCAAAACAAGAACCAAAACCAACCAATATTAAAGTCACATTTAATAGAAGATATGCTGTATGCTCCAGAGAGTCTCAAAAAGAAAAAAGAACCAAAAAACCACCAAACTCTCCACCACACTAAACAGAATTGGTAAATAAACAAACATTAAAACATGGTTTAAAAAAACAATGTTGTTTTTAAAAAATAGAAGAGCTTTTTAAATTGGCATAGAACAGCTTAAAATAAAAGCCTCAACATGCTACTGCCTCTTAAAATTATTAAGAAAGAAAAAAATATCCAAAAATATCCGGGATTCTCTTCAGAAATATTTATATATTCACTCTGAATCAATATCTCAATTTGAACTTAGAAATTAAAGCCCTAAAGTTAGCTGTTAACTGTGCTGTTAATAGTATAAATCTATTACTTCTGTAGGAAAGTAAAGGCTCAGCACTTCAGTAAGTGGTTTCAAAGAATAAAACAAAATGGATTGATCAAACATGGACAGGGCTTTAGTTCATTCAAAGCAGACCTCTCATGCTTTGTGCCTGTGCCTTTCTACTGTGTTCCCAGACAGCCTGCTGAGATCTCCCTTTTTAGAAGAATTTACCTTTGGGCAAGAAAAATGTTTAAAGTCTGCAAAATTTTTTAATAGAACTAGCAGTTTAAACATCATATATATATAATATTTGGAAAAAGGTTAACACTGAATATCTCAACCTAGCCATTGCACTCAGCCATGCTGAGTAAGGTATGTTTACAAATACAGAATGTGCTCTTAGGTACCAGCCCTAGATCCTGAGTGGAGACAAGGTGACGTCCAATACCCCAAAATGGCACTTTCAGTGCCTGACAAGTCTGACAGAACTCACTCTGTGGTGGTCTCTGACCGTCTCCCTGCATGAAATCCCTGACCTGACACTCACAAAAGCTGGCAGGAGTGGTCTGGCTTAGACAAGCTGACCACTCAAACCTCCCTCAAACTTCACCCATTCCAATGTGCTGCTTTACTTTCAAAACCTTTTGATTACAGTCCTTTCAAATGAGGAAAACGTCTGCTAATGTTGATGAAAGCAGCAGCAGCATAAAGCTAATTCTTAAACCTGGAGTTCCAGGACTTCTGGAAAAGATATGTTAAATGCATGCTTTGGAGGAGAGGCTTCAAAATTCCAGTTGAATAATGGAATAAACAACAGCATGGCTAAGAGGCTATATTTTACATGCAGCATGAAGGAGGAGCAAATCACTAAAATAGAAGATACCATACCATTTGAAGATTAGTGGAGAGAAGAATCCAAGATTACTCATCACATCCAAGTACAAAATATAAGATTAAGCTACAAACCATACTGGGATTTTAGTTAGATAAAGTCTCAGCTGCTTCCAGATTGCTACAAACTACTTTACAACCTCTCATTTTTAAACTTCACTAATATCCAACAGCATTATAGAGAATTCACTATTAAGAGCAAACACATAACTTCAAATTTGTGTGAGCTATATAATGCTGAAGTCTGTTTTCATTGATTCCAAATTTTTTAATTCTATTTTAAACCAAAACAGTGGAGACTTAAGAAAAATCAGCAAGAGCCTTTTAGTACACATCAGTACTGAAAGCTGTTCCAATTAACAGGGGTAGATATATCAAGCAGTTGAAAAAGATATATACTTCCTAATGAGCTGATATGGAGGTAAACTTCACATGTGGTGAAAGACACCTCTCTCCACAATCACACTGATTGATGGATTAATATTGAGCTCTTAATCTCAGGTAACACTTATTGAGGCACAGAGCCCAGCAGCAGTTTGGTAACCTGGGATGGCAGTTTTAGAATCCTGCACATTTCAAGAGTCTTTATTGATATTTTACCTCATTTTAAGAAAAAAGAGGGGACATTGGTTACTTAAGCCCACATCCTCACTTATCAGTTTGTGGAAGAAATCATCTGCTCTTACAAATTTTGCTCCATTTGTATCCTAAGCAGGAAAGTTACCTTGCTTTTATACTTATCATTTAATGATAATTCTCCAAAAATCAAGGGTTCTGCACCTGCACACACCTAACCAGTATATCTGAGCTCACCCCTGAACAAGAGAAGGTTTTAGCAAACTTAACGTGAACACATTTGGATATCAGGCTCACAGTGGAACTCCTGGGAGCCTATTCTACACAAACAACTTGTTGAGCAAAACACAAGGGGATAAGCACTGGCTTTCCATGCAGAGAACTGAAGGAAGTAGTTGTGCCTGAAAATAACATGAGATAGGAAACTGGGGAACAAAACCTTCAGCCACTCTGCATTATACTACCTGCTAAGACACAACTGTTAAGGCAAATCCTCAGTGGTGATAAGTCTTATTCTTATCTGGCAACAAAAGGAAGGTTTCCATTCTAAACTGAGGAACAAGTTTATAAGGTTCATGATAAAGAGATCTGGTTTAGTCTCAGCTTCAGCAAGCGAGGTAATTTCAGAGATGGAGTTGTCAGCTATTTCTTACACACAAACACAGGCTGACATTTGAAAATTCAGTGAACCTGAACTGTAGAACTGCAATTTTCTGACATATATATCCCTCATTGCCCACAAACATCCACTTGAGACAGCTCAGGTCACTGTTAAAAAGTCCATCCTATCAAAGGGATGGACTATGTTTGTTGTCCAGAACTGCTACTATCCTGAAAAAGTCTGAAGAAAACTGCAAGTGTGTCCATGCAACTCATGTACCCAAAACCAGTTAAATAAGCATTTTCTTACTTATCACATCCAATGAGGGCAAAAAGAATGTACACAGCGTTTTCTCTAAATTGGTCCTGTTTTTCTACCCCTCTAAATGGTTTACTACTTATTTAGGTCATCCCAGATCTCAGCTGGGAGTCACCTAATGAAATCTACACATGTAGAACACTCTCAACTGCTCACTTCTGACAATCTTATAGATCCCATTTCCATGGAAACAAGCAGAACAGTAAAAATAGAGTTTTAAAAGTTTTCTAGAATTCCCTTATACTAATCTCCAGTGAGATGATCTTCATAAAAATGAGATCACAAAGACCCAAATGAGGAAACACCAGAGGAGAGCTTGCACTTGGCAAGTTCAGCTGTCATCTGACAGTGCACATTTACACATCTTGCTGCTGTAGTGACATTCAGGCAAAACCAGCTACACACTATGTAACAGAACTGAAGAAAAAGAAACTTATCTCAACATAACGTGCTTAGGAAATGAACATTTTAAGGCACAGTTGGCATTTACGATGACATTGAAAACAGCAAGACTAAAGAATATTTAAGAGCTACAGAATTGCTGTAAGTTAAAGGTATCAAGTGAGCATTTCCCCCCTTTCCCACTAACTCATTTTTCTTTGCCTTCACTTTTCCCAAGGTCTACAATTCTGTATGTGAGAACAGGTGCTAAGACCCCCAAAGATGAGTCATAACACTGAACACCCAAAATATGCCTAATTGAATAAAAGCAGACAAAATTCCCCAGCTATTTGTATGTCTTAGCAAGTACAAGTTGATACAGCTGGTAAAATAAAACAGCAACTGAACTACTTATGTTCTTACATTTAAAGTTGAGGTGATTTGAAGTTGCTTAGGGAATGAATAGCATTATGTTGCACAATTTTATTAGCCCTGTAGAACTAAACTGACAATCACAATGCAGGTTTAGAGGAAAATGTGACATCTGTTTTCTATACAAGCACAGAATATGACAGTAAGAGGGCAAATCCCTCAAAAATCTGTGGAAGTAAACATGATTAAAAGGAAATAAAATCAGAATTGAATAAATATAGAATAGTTAGGATAATATAAACAAGACAACATCGAAGAGAAAGTTGTTAAAACACTCAAAACAGATATCAAAAAGTGAGTTGCTTTTCTGTTATTTACATGAAGCACTGAACAACTGAGAGATGAGCTGCTCCAGGCGATCCAACTCTGCTCTGAAAACTCTTCTGGTTGATATAAATGTTTTCTACAGGCAAGCAAGACCCAGATTTGGGGGATGAACCCTGGAATTCAAGCGAGACCAACTTCAGATACATGAAACAATTGACTCCTGCTTGGGGATTAGCCAGCACAGGACTTTGGGATCAGCAGGCAGAACAAGACAGCCCTGCTCCAGCTTTGGAGAGAGATTTGGGACTGTTCCAGAAGGAAAGGGCACCAGAGGTCTTGAACAAAGAACTTTGTGCATCTACTAGAAACGATCAAGATGACAAGAAACGTATGTAGATCTCAAAAATACCTACTCTGATGTAAGGCTCAGGCTAGTGAGGCAATCCATTTATTTGACTGACCAGAATTTCGACAGGAGCATGATAATACACCAATCAAAGAATTACATATAGAATGATGTTCCTGCTGTCTGGGAAGGGCAGAGAAAGTATAAAACAGAAGGCAGTTAGGATAATACACTATTCCTTCCATAACAGATGATGAAAAAGTACATTCAGAACAAAACTACAGAAAAAGGGGAAGAAAACCCAAAAGAATTTACACACATATGCATACACATGAAGGCTATTTATTATAAACTGAAGTATAATTGAAACCAGCCATCACTATAGAAAATACCTTTCTCCCCAGCACTCTAGAAGAAGACCATTGTTTCCCTGAATGCATTATTGACTATAAAAGGCTCAATGACTTGCACCAATGATCTGCAAGAATGGTGTGCCAAGCTGTAATTTGCTTTTTAAATGAGACACACTAGTAAAACCTCAGCAGGTGGTGAGAGATGCCACAATTCAGTTGTGAAAAGTGCTGCTGATCACCTTTCCAGGGGCATCTTATCCCTTTGCAATGCAACACTTCCGATGTCTTCAGAATTGAATGCAAAGTGAGAGCAGGAAGTCTACACCTTTTCAAGATACTACAGCTCATAACACTTAACCCTGCTGTGTGCCCTTCAAAATTCTGCCAGTGCACTGTCCCTGGGACCTGCAGCAGAGACCTGCTCTGCTGGCCTTTGTCTTACAAAAGAAATAATAATAAAAATACATAACCCAGTGCTTTTACAGGTATCTGCTACTACAATAGAACTGGGTCTGGCTAATCACAATAGCTGTGTGCTACATTTGTCTGCCAGCAGCTGCAGTCTGCTGTGATAAAACACAGAACAATACTGATGCTGGCAGGGCACATGGAACAAGAGCCCAGCAACCCTCACTTGGCTGAGTGAGATTTATGGGATTAACCAAGAATACCTGAAGAATGCAGCAGCTCTAAACATCAACACACATGTGCTGACACACAGGGGTCTGCTATGGAATAACAGATATGTGGATGAAAGAATCAAGTTTGGTCACTCAACTGAACCACAGATTGGCTTAGGTTGAAAGGGACTTAAAGATCACCCATGGGCAGGGACTCCTTCCACCATCCCAGGCTGCAGCACCCACAACTTCTCTGGGCAACCTCTTCTGGTTCCTAACTACCCTCACAGGAAATAATTTCCTCCTAATACCTAATCTAAACCTGCCCTCTTTCAGGGCTTCAGTTTAAAAGCCTTCCCCCCCAGTCCTATCACTACATTATTAAATGTATTAGTAAATTAGTAAATATGATTAATAAATGACACGACTTAAAATACAAAAGTGTTAATGCTTTCTCATAATTGGCATAAGACAAAAGGACTGAGAAGTAAATTTCAACTACAAAATAACTAAATCAAACTGTAGGTATAATCTAAAAAATATCAGTTCTTTAATAGTAGATGACGACTTATTTGTTGCTGTGTTGATTTATTTCCTAAATATGGGGAGCTGCAGCAATCCTGGCTCTGCCCTTCCCAGCACCTCCTACACTTGGAGTAACTGGAGCAGAATGTTACAACACTGCTCAGTGAAGCCACTGGGTACTTTGGTAATGCTGCACAATAGCTGTCTGCATCAGCTATGTGGCCTGGGGGACCTTGCTGGATCTCCAAAATAGCACAGATAATGTTGTGGTAAGTGTTTGTGCGTCCTCAGGTATTTAGAAACACAGAAAAAGAGTGTGGAGGAAGCTTTAAGAAAAAAAAAAAAAAACACCCAAATAATAAACCTTGAGCAAGCTATACATTTCTAGTTTAGAAAAGTATACAACTTCAGAGTTTGCCTGTTAATCTCATTCAGGAGTTTGTGAGCAGCCCTGGGCTGTCACATCATCACTGCATTGGCTCTGAATCATCAAGCCCCTTGGTACCCAAGCTGGGCCATAAGCTCCCCTCCTGCCAGACCTGCACTTCCCATGAACTTTAACCCTGCCAATTGGGCTGGCCTGCTGGGAAGCCAGAACAACTTTAGGGCAGGCAGAGATACTTGGTAGATTTTCTCAGCTCTCAGTTTGAGAGCTGACCTTGTCTGCCCCATGATACAATGCACATACTGAGTAAAATGACTGCTTTTACCACTTAAACTCTTCAGAAACTGTGTATTGCATCACATCACAAATCTGACTTGAATGCACAAATTTCCAAATATCAGTTCTGTTTTACTTGCTTTCCCTGCTTTGAATCTACAATTCTGATATTTGAAATTCCCCTTCAGCAGCAGGAAGATTTTTTGCCTTAGCCATTCCAAGCAGTGGAGGTTTTAAGTGAATAGCACAGAATCCCAGCACACCAGTGGTCCTGGCTGTGTGCACCCACAAAGAAGGCTATGACTCAGAGCTTCCCATTTTCATTTCCTGACTAGTCACTCTGGGGAAAAAAGCATTTCAATACCACTGATGGCAGAAATAGCATAAATGCAATTTCAAACTTCAGGTTTTCCCACTGAAAAGCAGTGGATCTCACAGGGGTTTTTTTATGTGGGCATTGGCATATTCAAATTCTTGCAATTAGCAAGCAGTCAATGAGGTTAATATGGATGAAGTAAAACCCAGAAGAGTATCTGTCCACTTCTTCCATCTCTCCCAAGTTTTTTCTAAAGTCTACTTTCTTTAAAAAGAAAAAAAATCCTGCCTTTTTGAGTTTGTACTAGTCCTTTAGTGATTCTAATTGAAATCATACAAATGGAAACAATTAAAATAATAATTACACAAAGCAGCTATGTAAGGCTTTTCATCTGTGGAGTGCTTTATAAACACTAACGCATTAATTCAGCCTAAGACATAAAACTAAAGAAGCAAAACTAAAGACATTAAGAGGAAGGTGAAGCAACAGATCAGTGATTTTTAGCAGCATGCTGTGTGTCAGGAGCTGTATCAGTGTGGATGCCCTGATCTGACACTACCCACAGGAGCTGAACTGATGACACTGCAAAGCTCCCCAGCAGCAGAACTCGTCCTTTNNNNGTATTTATTGATGGGCTCCTTCAGAACCACCCTCCATCCCCCTCCAGCTGTTGTGCAGCCTGGTCAAGTGGAGCCCATTCCTGTGCCACACATCTGGCTGGAATACCTGTGACCAAACTGCTGCTGGAGAAGTGAACACTTGCATCTTTCATAAATCACCTCCAGCCTCCCACCACCATCCTAACAAGCGTTATTGCTACCTACAAATAACAAATTCATGACTTGGTTTTTTCTCAAGCTACTTATCCCTTCCAGACAGAGGATCAAAAGGGGGAAAATCAAGACTAGAGCTATGTGACTAATTAAAGGCACAAACTTAGGCTTGCAAGGGATTGTGTTGATATACTCCAGTGAAAGCCAAAAGCAATGCTGTCATATCCCACCATTCAACTGAGCCCAAAACCTCTGGAAATAAAATCTGAGAGGTGAAGAGAAGAACCAATTATTACAAGTGGAGCAAGCTGAGTAACAACATCAGTAGCAGCTCAGTTTATATGCATGCAAATTCATAAGCTTGTGCATTTCAGCTACATGCATTACAACCTTCTTCATTTTC
>VZTT01062516.1:20525-36198 GCA_013400855.1 Buphagus erythrorhynchus | reverse complement strand
ACTCAGGATATTCTGTGATCCTACAATATTGAAAATCTCGCTGCTGGTGTATCTGGGGAATGAAAACAATGGGAAGAGAAACATTGGAATAAATTAAATAAGAAATGTATTCAGTGAAAAAAAGCATAATATGAGTTTTGCAGTACCTGAAAGCAGAGGAGCTAAAGACCTGTCACGAATGTGCTTCCAGGTGTGAGTAGCTGCACACTGGAGCAGTCCTTGGGAGTGCACTGTGCTCCCTGGTGAAAAGCAATGTTAAGTCTTCATAAGCTTTGACTCTAATCATTCAATTTATTTGTGACAATATTATTTGTTCATTCCTAATGGATAAATATTGTAAATAATACCATTCCTTTACATTTTCTAAACACTGTTAGTAATAAAAGATGGATTAATTTAAATATTACACAAGTGTGTCGTGCAAATGCAGGCACTGTACAGATGTGAGTCAAAAGACTGAAGCAGCATTTTAATTTTCAGGCCACTACCAATGCTCCTGGCTCCATTGCTATTTTGGACATTGCTCTGTGCCTCCTAAATTTTCTCATTATTAAAGTCCTCACATTTAAATCCTCACACCAAGTATTAAAAGGCTTTGCTGTTTCCTTGCTCTGGGTGCAAACTGTGCCCCTCTAAAGCCAGCGCATCCCCTGCCATCAGTCATTGCAAAAGGGGAAATAAATAAATAAATAAATAAAGAGGCAGATAGGTAAATAAATAAATAACTAGCTCTGGTAATTTAGTACTAGAAAGTTAATTCAGGGGACCTCTAACCTTTAAACCACCACGTGACTATTGATTTTCAATATCGCGCTGGCCCGTGCCACCCTGAGCGTGTAGAGCAGCAGATTCCAAACAGTTTTTCCCTTATCAGTCCCAGTCCCCGAGTACTTGTGCATTAAGACAACAAACACGGGTGGCTCCCAGCCTGTCACATGGTGGCCCTGCAGACGTGCCGGGCCTCTAATGAACTTGGGCTCGTGGCAAGCAGATCATGGCAAGGCCGCTCTGGTGGCGCCTTCCCGGCTCCCCAGGGCTGTGCCATGGCTGGGATGGAGGTGGCCAGTGGCAGGGGCACCAAAACCCCGCTGCCCTCACCCCAAACCATTCCTGATCCCTGTTTAATTCCACCCCCTGTGTCCATGAGAGCGCTGCCGGGTTGCTGGACCTGCTCTTCCCCACCCAAGACGCAAAACGAAGACGGAAAGAGCGGCGCTGCTCTGAACCCCGCGCCTGGATTAGTCAGTAATACCAGGACAAGGAACTTGAAACACCTTCCTCCCTCTGTAATCACCAATTAGTGCAATCAGTGCCTGGGCTGGCGTGCTGCTGGCCACACGTGGCATTCCCAGTCCCGATGAAGATGTGCTTCCACCCTCGCACCTAAAAAAGGCTTCCTCCTCCCCTCCTCTGCCTCCAGCTTTATTGATTATTGGAAATGTTACATCCCGGGGAGGAAAATGTCATTGCTTTAAATACCAGCATTAACAGTTGGGGAAAGTTCTTTTTCACCCAGGCGTGCGTGATGAAGAAAAATTAAACAATGGAAAAAGAGGGTGAAATACGTGGAATTTTAAGGGAAAAAAGAGACGTTTGTGTGTTGATTCCACCGAGCTGGAGCTTCCCCCCCCCCTTAAGTAAGCGAGCACGTCTCATACTGGACTTTTTTACTGGAACGGTGAAATATATAATGAAATCCAACAAGGAAACTGGAAAAACAGCCAAATTGGTGCAGCAAAGTGGTTAATAGGATCATTAGCCTCCTCGCTGTATTTTTTTGGACATTGTGTGCCTGTATCGTAGTCCTCGAGAGCAGATTGCAGGAACAGGCTGACAGTTACCCGCTAACTCAGCAGTGCTGGGTGCAAACTGCCATCTTCCTGTGGATTTACAGCTGCCACTTCTGCTACTTCAATTAGTTCTATAGCACACAGATGTTGCTTAAATGTTGCTGCTAATGATACTGCAATAAGCGTAAGATTCATGCCATATTTTGAGGCACGTAAATTTCTCAAGTGGCACAATTAAAGTGGAAATATTAGGTGGGGAGAACTTGGCAGTCTCTCCAACTTGGAAAGCGCACCCGCTATGCAATAATGGGTCAAAAATTCATTCAAGTTTTACTGCTGTTCAGAGTTTTAAAAGACTTTTCACAGTTGAATGCAAAGTAGTAAAAAGCAGAGTATTAGGAAATGAGAATGCTGTTGTGTTATTCAGACATGACTTTTTAATTTCAAATTGGAATCACGTGCCCGCCGCGGTCGCGAGGGCCGAGCGCTGCCCGGCAGCAGCGCCGCGGTGCAGGAGGAATAAATCAAAAGTTTTCTTTAATACTGATTTAATTGAAGGCTCGGCGTGGTGGTTGTGTTAGCAGGGGGGAGGGGGAAAAAAAAAAAAAAAAAAAGAAAGGAGAAAAAATGGTTTCCTGAATCACACACAGAGACAGCATCAATCATTTCCGAAGCCAGATGTAGCCTCCAAACTGCAGCCTGACAACACATCTCCTGTTTGTGCAGCCACCAGGCAATTATTCTTTCCATTATATCTCCCAATGACAGATCTCCAAACCCAGGGCTGTAAAAATTAGAGTTTGGGCTTACACAGTTGTGTCGGGTCTTAAAAAAAAAAAAAAATAAGAAAACTTATCATGGCTGCAGTGTTTATGAGCTTGTCAAAGTACATGTACATAATTTTCATCAGAATTTCTTTTACCTCATTTCCAATCCTTCAGGATTAGATTTATCAGCAGCTCTGTGCCGGCGTCCGAGCGGCTTTTCCACCTGCGAGCGGGATCCGGCTGTGGGGAGCCTGGTGGGGTGGCTCTGGTTGGGAAATGTGAAAGCTTTTCTTCCTCCTCATCTTTTCTTCCTCTTCGTCTGCATCATTTATTTCATCATTTTCTTCATCTTCGTGTTTTTTTTTTTTTCATAATTTTCTTAATTTTAGTAATTTCATTATTTTCATCTTCATTTTTTTTCATAATTTTCACCTTCAGCATTTATTTAATAATTTTCTTCACCGTTGTTTACATTTCCTTAATTTTCATCTTTTTTCCTTCATTTTCATCATTTATTTCATCATTCTCTCAATAATTTCTTTCATCACTTCGTTAATTTTTATCATTTTCTCTATCTTCACCTTTTTCTCTACCATTTCCTTCATCTTCCTTCAAATATTTCTCTTGCTCAAATATTTTTGTAGTGTACTGCCCTGGCTCTCCATCAAATTTAGGTGTGATTTTTAGAAACACTGTGGTCTGTTTGGTACATTCATCACTGTGAATTTGTCATGTGGAAGAAGCACCAGTGGCAGCACTAAACTGGGCAGCAAACCCAAAGCTGGAAATCTACACATTATTTCCATTTAATGTTTAATTTATTTGTACTGGGAAGAGATTATCAGGCAGGCACTGATTTTGAAAATTCTACTATGGGCAGTATTTTAAGGATGAAGTTAAATCTTAGGAGAAGTCATCAATAGTAAATTAGGACTGATGAACATCAGCACCTCACATCTAAATTACTAATTTTCTACCCCATTTCCATTTCTCTGCGTTTCCATTTCTCCATCCCATTCCTGGTTTGGATTATATGATAATATTTAATTTCTTCCCAATATCCCATCTAACCCTGCCCTCTGACAGTGGAAAGCCATTTCCCCTTGTCCTGGCACTCCAGGCTCTTGTCCAAAATCCCTCTCCAGCTCTCTTCTATCTTTTTCCTCTTAGTAAACGCATGAACTATACGAAACTATGAAAATCAAAATAGTTTTCCATTATTTCCCCTCTAAAAAAGCACCCTACACTGATAAATGAATGTACTTTGAGCTTTACCCTGCAGTAGCAACTGAATTTTTTTCAAATTAACTGAATATGGGCAACAAAAACCAAACACAACTTCTAATATTGGTTTTCAGGAGATGGGATGCAGAGATTTACGATTTGTGTTGGTGAACATGGAGTCAGGATGTGGTGATGATTTTATGGAATTTACAGAACCAATATATAATATATAAATAAAATAATTGTGTTTCTGTGATTCGTCATAGGTTTTTGTCTTCCAGTATATGAGTGATCACCTGTGATTTGCCCAGCAAAGGAGTAATTACATCCAAAATAGAGCAGAAAAAAGGGCAACTGGGCTCCAAATATCACACCCAAATTATTTGTCCGAGTTGGTGCAACAATGCTGGAGTTTGTAGGACTCCGTGAAGTTGCTGTGTGATTATGCACTGATTTACTCACCACACGATTTAGGGGAGGGAAAATCAAATTAAACCTCTGTAGTGACCTCAGCAACCACCAGCACGGGCTGTGTTTGTGCTCCCTGGTGGACAGACAGGACCAGGGTGTCACTGGTGCAAATGCCACAGAGGGACCAGCAGGGACGTGGCAAAGTGGCCCTTGAACTTCCCAGCTCTCAGGATTTGCTGAAAGACTTTTATTTGCTTCAGCAAAGACTTCCTAATTCCATCCCACTCTGACTTTGGCAGTTTGTTTCTCCTCTCAAGTAGCCTCTATAATCTATTATGATATATAGGCCAGTCTGATCCCCCCCCCCACTCCAGCCTATGTCCTCTTTCTATTTAGGAATTAATTATGATGCTATCTCATATAACTCATTAGTATCAATTAATTCTTCCCCTTTCATGATTTTATATAGCTAAATTAGATTGCCTCTTAGGAACTTAATAATCAGTATTGGACTCATTTAGACATATTTTTTTCCCCCTTCTCCACTCAGTTTCACTTGGGCACAGGGGGAAATGCCCCATCCCATCCAGGGGGGACAGTGCCACTGTACCCCATCTCCACCATGCCACCAGCTCTGGCCTCACCTCACCCACAATTCTGAATTCTAGCAGGCATTTTTATTAATATTTATTTATCTGGGGGATGCACGAAATGTTGTTTTTGGTTTATCAGGGTGAATAGGAAATATCCCACTTCTCCCATTTGGCCAAACCATTGTGAATTCTCTTTCCCTTAAACTCACCACAGGGACAGGGAGAGAGTGGAGGGAGATGCTCATTTTCCTCGTTCATCCTGGTGGGGTGTTAAGCTGGAAATCTCAGCCTTGCTGGAATTCACATGTCCATATTTAACTGCTTCACTGCTTACTGGCACGTCAGATCCAGTCAGGGAAAAGAAGCAGGAATATGATTGAATATATCTGGCAGGACCTGATATTCCCACTCATTTTGAATCTGATCCAGCAGCAGCCAAGGCAATTAAATAACAAGTTTTTCTCTGGCTAAATGAGTTGCAAAATGCCCCCAGCTGCATGATGTAGGAAATACACCTTGATTTTACTAATTGCTGTGCCTGTACCTCACTGGGGTAGATCCAAGGCAGCTTCCCAGGATCCACATCATGTATTCCAAGTTATCCCATCAGGGCTGGGATGGGTTATCCTCCACTATGAGCCCGGGATGAGTGAGGGCTGAGGGGAGGGTGAAAGGTGAGTGGATTTGCCTTGTTGGAAACATCAAACATCCACCATCTCTGCCAGCCCTGGGCCACACCGTGCTCCAGGTGCTCCTGTGACTCGCTGGGAGAGAGCTCAGGCTCAGCCTGAGCTCAACAAAGCTCAACTCAACAAAGGCCGGGCTGGGGTAGGTGCAGCTCAGCTTTAGTGAGGCAGCAAATTCAGCCCAAAGAGAAGAATTTCAGAAGACTGAAATGTGTCTGGTGTGGTGTCACAGCTTTGCCCTCAGGGACTGGAACTGAACTGTCCTAGCAGCATCACCAAACTCCTGGGGTCTCCTGCATCACATGACCTCCAATTTTTAATTTTTTTTTTTAAATATGTGATGGTTTGAAAGAAGAAAATTGTTAGATCTAAGTTATTGCAGGCTGCAGCACACACAGGAGTGCACAGGGTTTGGAGCAGCCTGGTCCAGTGCAAGGTGTCCCTGCAAGGGCTTAGAACTGGATGACCAAAACCATTCCATGATTCTGTGACATTGAACCTTCCTTACACCACCTGGAAAAACATGACCCAAAGATGTCCCCCCACTGCAGGACAAAGTTGGGCATCAGTGCTTTTCCCCACAGCAGCTCTGGAAGAGCCCCAGATGTGTTCCTGCTGGAAATGCCTGCATTGATCCCAGATTTTACTGTTTCCATATTCAGTGCCAGATCAAACAACAGGGCCGGTGACAGGAGGGCTCTGCTGGGAAACAGAGACACACGAGCAGGTTTTAATAAGCAGCCTGAGGAGTGTAATTGCTAAATCCCAATTCAGGAAGATATGGGTCAAGGGAAGGAAAGAGAAGGGTGGATTTCTGTAAAAGAAGAGGAAAAGCCAAAAGGCTGAGGCTCACAGGATAACTTTTTTTAGGGATATGTTCACATATGAACCTTTCTCCTTCTCCCAGCATCTGGCTGCTCACCACTCTGCCCCAAACACACACTTCAGGGCATGGCAAGGGAAAAAAAGAAGGAAAAAAGAAGGAAAAAAGAAGGAGGGAATAAAAAAAGAACCCAGAACTTGACTAGAAGAACAAAAAAATTTTTTTTGAGAAAACCACAAGTCTGTTTCCCTCAAAATGTATAGAAAATTGGATCTTATCCCCATTCAAGGAAGTTTTCAAATATGATTTTCACTGAAAATGAAGGAAAATGTACTGTCTGATCTATCTTTTATTAATTTTTCCCAGAGAATGTCAGCTCATTCTCCTAAGGGGAGATTATTCCCATTATCAACAAATTTAACTACTTTTGTTCAAATCTAAGAGCGTTACTGAATTTGCACTTCCTTTGACTGATCACGGAGCTCTCCCTATTATTTAATTTATTTACATTCATGTATGCAATTATATTTCATAACCTGATTATGTGGTTTATATCTTTGTAGGGATGAGAATGCAGAACGTTGCATTTCTTTTTTATTATATGAGTTGTCATGTTCTTTTTTGGATGGGAATGAGAGTTCAGTACCACTGTGGTGAGAGCAGCATTAATTCCATCAGTTAACCAGGCCTACCAAAATAGTGCTGGCTGCAAAATCAAGGAGCATATTCTGCACCTGAATGATAAATTTCATTAATTAATTTCACTGATAAAGTTAATATGCAAAGGAGATATTATTATCTATAGTAAAAAAAAAAATAATAGGTAGTTTCTGATCATCCTGTCCTTAGGATATTAAAACCCAGCAGATCTTATCCTTTCAAATTTATTTTTTATTCATAGATAGGGAGAGGAAAACACATTTTCTGCTCTTCCAGCTCCCAATCATGTTTTCAGTTCTGAGTGAAATCGTCATTGACCTGAACCAGATGAATACACTGAAATGAAGAGGAAAAATCCAACCCAGCTCTACTGCTGCTGAAATCACTGTCACCAAGTTTGTCACTGCAAAACTCTGACCTCAGGTACTGAGCTGGCTCCTGCCAGCTTGGAACCACCTCGAGATGACCTCACAAAGTCTCATCTGCCTAAAACCATCTTGCATTTAGTCTGAATTATTTATCAAAGTTATTCTTCTCCTTGGGCTCCTTCCCATGGCAGCCTCTGCAGTGATCCAAACTGGAGGGTGAAAAGCCAACCTCAGCACCTGGGAGTGTCCCAGGCCAGGCTGGACAGGGCTTGGAGCAGCCTGGGATAGTGGGAGCTGTCCCTGCCCACAGCAGGGGCTGGCACTGGGTGATCCTCCAGGTCCCTTCTGATCCAAACCAGTCTGTGACTCTGTGACATCAGGAGAATGCTAAATCAACCCTCCCCATCACACAGTTTGGGAGAAAGATTTCTCCTCTTGATAAAGTTCCCATGGGTTCCTTTATAACACCTGGGGGCTGCAGCTGGCCAGCACGAGCAGATCTTTGCTTCTGGCAGCTGATTTCCAGGCTAATTTTAAAAAAGAAAACCAAGTTTAAAATTATTTCTTGCAAATTTCTGGTGTACATCACAAATGTAACTACAGCTAAAGACTCAACTCTATTTATTCATTTCTGTATTTATTTATGCATTTATTATTTTTGAGCCATTCCAGTTACTTGGTCATGGCCTTTTACAGCCATCAAAAGCAGAGCATTTTCAAAATCCTTGTGTGCAATACCCTGAATAGGTTGTTCCAGGACACAATTTTTTGTTAAAAGTGCTGCTCCTAGTCTGTGTTTTCCCTGTGCTCTGTCACTGCTCAGGGCTGAGCTGCTGAAGGATCCTGACAAATCCCTGGTTGGGGATATGCAGCTCTGGAAAGGGCAAGGATGGCTTGGCTTGGACCTCTGTAAAACATTATTTCAGCAGATTTGGGCCAGTTAATACTGATTTAGAGCTTTGAAAGGTCTCTGAGTAGCTTTCCAATTAAAAAAAACCCCATCATTTATGTTTATATTTTGCTAAGTGCTGATATCCTTGGTCCCCTGCTGCTCAGGCTTTAACAGCTCCAGGGATTTGGTAAGATTTGGTAAGATTTGGTAAGATTTGTGAGGTCCATGGTCCTCACCCATGGGCTTGGCTTCACCCCTTGGTGCCTCAGAGCCTCTGCCTGGTCCCTACCCACTGCTTGGCCTCTGTAAATTTTTTCGGGCTGTGCTTAAGGGGTGAGGTAAGTGAGGAAATAGTTAAGGAGAAATCTTGGAAGTCCTTGCAGAGATACCTGGAACCCCACAGCATTTTTTTGCATTCATGACCTACTCTAAGATGAGACACACAGATAAACCAAAAAAGTGAAGAGGCACCATGGACTGAACTGGTCTGCCCAGACTTGTGAAGTGGTTATTGGAGGTTATATTATTATTATAATTATTATTATTATTTATACTCATTACAGTTTCTTTTCTATCTCTGGACACAAGAGCCTGGACCTAGAGCTGTCCTAAGGAAGAAAAGGGTCCCTGGCACAGATTCCCAGATTTTCTGTGGCTGCCCCTGGATCCTGGCAGTGCCCAAGGCCAGGTTGGACATTGGGCTTGGAGCAGCCTGGGACAGTGGGAGGTGTCCCTGCCATGGCAGGGGTGGCACTGGGTGGGATTTCCAGTCCCTTCCAACCCAAATAATTCCAGAGGTACCCCAAGAACTTTCTCCCACAACAGAATTCCATGCTGCAAGGAAGGAGATCATTAAATATAACTTTATTGGGTTTCATTGTACAATTTTTTTCACATCTTCCTCCTTTCTTCTCTCCATCTTCCCCTTGGTATTTCCATCCCATGTTTCCTCGTAGATACGGGGCAATTCTTGACTGGCTGTGTTACCCACACCAATTCCAGCCTCGGTTTCCTTTATTTTTTTTCACTTGATATTTCTATTTTAGATTTTACACAGTAGAAAATCTGTGATTTCTGTCTGGTTGAAGCAAAGCAGCTTTCAGATAATTTCCTGGCACCCTCACCACCCCTATTCAGTCTGGAGGTATTTGCTGTCTTTTGCTACAAACTCATTTCTCAAACACCTTCATTTATTTGAAGATAAATGCAAACAAAGAGTCACATAACCAAAATCCTCTAAAAGTTTTGTGGGCACCAAAAATGTACAATTTTGTGCCTAATTAATAGCACCCTTTAATTCATGATGTCCTTTCATTAATAGCACAAAGCCAACAAAGAGGAAAAAAAAAACCATTTGCAATTGTTGCTTTATTTAAATGTGTAAGAAATAACGTTTTTAAGAACTAAAACAGAGCCACAACTGTATCACCTCTGTCACTGTCATATTCCAGCTGGCCAAAGTGCTTCAGTAAGTCACCAGCTAAGACAGGACCCCAGACTAGGAGGTCTCAGCTCCTCCATCAGTAAATTTTGACCTGAGCACTGAGAAATTATATTCAGTATTTTATCTAACAATGAAATTTAGCATTGCATATAGGAAAGGGCTTAGGTTCCATTATTTGATTTCTACAATTTTAAATTCTAGGACAGTTCATTTAATTACAACTTCAGTGTTTTATGAAGTATCTGGGTAAAGATAGAGTTTTGAAGGACACCAGCAACTTTTAAAAACTTTTTATGGCTTGTGGGACTTTAGGAACGTTCCTCCTTTGTGTGCTTTAGTTTAGAGGTTGTTTGCATGCCCTGACTCCAGACTGGGCGCTCTCTCTCCCTTTTCCTGCAAAACTTAGGGCACCGCATCTAACGACGACAAGTGGCCAAACAAAAAAAAAAAAAAAATCAATTTGTAATCTGATTTGAAGGTTTTGATTTCCTCTGATGAGCTCCAATTTCATTAAAAGCAACCTTATCCTCGCATAAAAGAACTCCTTGAAGGGTAGAGCAGGGGAATTGTCTGGAGGAGCACAAAGAGGCCGCGCTCCTTTGTGCGCGGTTGGTTCAGCGCATCAATCGCGGGGTGCGCTGGCGGTGCGGGCGCGGTTATCGGCGCCGTGATCTGCGCCAGAGGGGAGCCACGGCACCGGGGCCCACATCCAGAGCCCACCCCGGGCCCTACTGACACCTCGGTTATCAACAGCCCTTATTATCTGCTCAGCGGCGGGTCGCAGCCCGCCGCTGACATAATAAGCTACAAATCACTGGTGGGGGCCTTTCTGCATTCTCCTAATTGTGTGTATTCTCTGGGAAAAAAAAAAACAGAATTATCGCCCAGCCTCTTGTCTTGATGAGAAATTGACGTTTTCTGGCGGAGCCTGGCGAGGACTATGCGGGCAGATAAGACTTATAGTTGTTTTAAAGGAGTGCAGCCATTCTTTCAGAGGCCTCTTTATTGCTCTAGTTGACCCACTTGATGAGTATGGATTTCATGAGGTCTTTTTCAGCATTTGAACTATAAAAGGTTCAGAATGACACCACCCCTTATAGACAAAAGATAACCTTGCCCTTTGAATATATTGATTCTTTATTAACTAGGCTGTTTAATGCAATGAAATGAGGCATTAGATTGAAGCCTATTTCAAGTGCTTTGAATAATCTTTAAAAGCTTGAAAGACTTTTAAAAGCTGCTCTGCAATAATTGGCATGTACTTTTAGAGACTCTTATTCCTTCGTTTTGATTAAGGAATTTTTATCATCTTCCTGTGTCTAAACTCACTGTGGGCTGACACAACATATTTCCTCAGCAGGGCTCTTACCCAGATGTGTCGTAGGTGGTGGATTGCTCTAGGAATTGTCATATGTGGGTTTTCTCCTTTTGTATTTTCCTTGCATTGAAAGTTAGAGGAACCATTTAGATGCTCATTATTCAAACCTTTGAAATAAAACTAAAAGGAAAAGCGCCAGTAGGCATCGTACAGACTTTCATCCCTAAAAAACCAGCTTATTTTTTAGTGGGATGCATCTGATTATGCCACTGTTTAAACACGATACACAGACATACACTCAGAGTGGAACAGTTTTCAGTGAATAATAATAATAATAATAATAATAATAATAATAATAATAATAATCCAAACTCTTCTGCAGCTTTAATACCTGTTTTCATGAAAACTATGGAAATACTGGAGAAGAAAGGAAGCACGGTTCAAAATCCTGGTTTTTCCTTCTCCCCACTCCATCCCTTAGGCACGGGCAGCCGAGGAGGGGCTGGGACACCCAGCATGTCCTTTGGCACTGGATCCACATGCACCACTCCAACCATTCACTTTTGAGCTCCGAGTTTCCCAGTGCCCTCTCAAAGCTGTCAGCAGCCCTCTGATTAATGACCAGATCAAACTCCATAACAAACTCCCTGTTTTACCACCACAGGCACTCACATTCCTCTGCCAGAGCCATATTCCTGTGGAACTATCCTTTTTTTTGGGGTGCTGGTCACGCACGAGGATACAGGAGCACATTTGGCATCAGGGGTGGGGAACTCAGACCAATTCTCTCCAGCTCAGAGGCTGCATGTGCCCACCTCATTACAAAAATATTTTTGTACCCATTATATGTGCATTGCACATATTATGGCCCAGAGGATGAAATATTTGTGCTCAGTATTATAATTAGCAAAAGAATTTGCTTCCTTCTCAGCAGTTAAGAGACGAGCATGTCGACCTTCAGTGTCAAACCACCACATGGAAAGTTTGGGTTGTGCCTTGTTTAAAATAACTTTTCCTGTTTACAGACTTTTACAATATGATATCAAAATAGTAAAAAAAAAAAAAAAAAATCTATTGTTACCTTTGCTTTACAAAAAACATGTCTGAAGTGCACAGTTTTGGTTAAATAAGAAAAAGAGAGATTCTGCTGTTATCTTCTCAAAAAGTGAGCAGTTTTGGATAAATACTTCATCAAGGGTGAGGAACAAGTGATTGCCACTGCAGAGCAGAGATCTCCTTCCTCATCCTCCTCCTGGAGGAATGACCACGGAGGAAATGCAAAGACCATGTCAAGGATTTGGGCTTTTTCATAACAAAGGAATAAAAATTCTGGTATTTAGAAATGAAACCCCCAGTGTTGCATTTTTTCGTTTCGTGTTTAGTCACTTTTTTTAATAATCAAACCAGATAAAATTACTAAAAATGAAATTCACAGACAAGAAATACTTTAATTAAATATTGTGTAAAATGAACATTTTTTTATACAGTTAAATATATGAAAAAATGTACAGATAAAACAATCTTATTGTAGGGTCTTTAACAGTAAAATCTACCATTTAGTGAAGCTTTCCGTCTGGAGACAATGAAGCAATGAGTGCATTGACTAATTAATCTAAAACACAAACAGATTGCATTTATGAAGGAACTTGCAGACTTTCTTAACATGTACACGTGACCTCTTTTTTTTTTTTTCTTTTTTTTTTTTGATCAAAACCTTACTTAGACAAAATATAACGGAGGCAATTCAGTTCCAAAGTGACTTCTCAGGCTTTCCCACCTAGCCAAGCCTTGGCCGTGCTCACAGAGCTGTGCTACACTGAACCCTTCTTAAAAACCCTTTCAGAAAAGCTTGACTAAAATGTGCATTTGTTTTTGCCCAGAAAGAAAAAAAAAAAAAAAGCGAAAATAAAAAGAAATAATAATAATTAAAAAAACATTTTTAATGATCCCTCCTATTTTGGTTAAAAGGTGAATTCTGCTGCAGTTTGCAACGTGTTTTGCAGTGCTGCGCTGGCAAAGGATTTAGTGCAAAGTAAAAATAAAAACAACTCCACGTTTCTCTGGCTGGATTTGGCACTGAGAGCCACGGAATACGACGGAGGTCATTCCAGTTTAAAAAGTGTGGTTGGTTACGGGTTGATTACAAAAAGTTCCCTAAAAAAAAAACCCCAAGAAACCTAAATAAACAACCCCCAGGCATAAAAAATTCGGTGTGATCCTGATTTCCCGTGAAACCTTTCCCGGTTTTGAGCAGAGCAGGGTTTGGGAGAATGCAGAGTGCAGCAGAAAATCGACACATAAAGGAGTGGCAGAATTGTACACCAGGATTGTGCTTTTTTTCCCCTTATTTTTTACACCAGAAATCATCCAAATGAAGTAGTGATTAACAATTGTGGTGTAAGCCTGTGATAAAACAGCACAAAAGTTCTTCAAAGAAGTTCACTTTTAAGGCATCAGAGAAGTTCATGTGGCAAACATTTTAATTAAAACATCAGAAGTGAATTTATTTTTAAATTTTAGGCCTCTGAATTTTTCCAGTAAACACAGTTCAGCTATGTGGCAAAGTCATGGGTGGCAGCTAAAAATGACTTTTTACAATCTTTAAAGAAAAAAAAATTAAAAATAAAATTAAAAAATTAAGAAAACAAACAAACAAAAAGGAAATAAAGAAAAAAAATACAACCACAAAATAGATTAATCTTTTCTGTGGCTGTATCACATGCACATATTCTACTAGTATTCATTACAGCCATGTGGCACAATTTTGATTTGACTATACAACAAACGACTTTTCTTTCAAAATTATTTGTTCTGATAACTTAAAAATAATATAAAAATAAACAATGAATTTGAATTTTTGAAAAAAAAAAGATTTAAAAAAGAAAGGATGGAAATGTTAAACCATAGCAACCTTATGAAATACAAATGAAATGCACAGACACTGATTTATTTAAAAGAAAAACATGAAGGCAACAGTTCTTGGCTTAATGCTATTTTCAGCATCACGATACCAGGCCAGGACAAAAACCAATACATACAAGAACATAAAAAAAAAAAAAAAAAAAAAAAAAAAAAAAAAAAAAAAAAAAAAAAAAAAAAAAAAAAAAAAAAAAAAAACAACAAAAAAAAAAAAGAAAAGCAATATACAAAATTTCAAAGATAAATACAATATTTATAGTTGATATGTTACAAAATAAATTCCCTTAGTGACTGCAAGTGTTTATGTGAAAGAAAGTGTTGCAATGGATAAGACTATTTTATTCCTTATAGCCGTCATAAGGAATAAAATCTGCTTTTTTTGTCTAAATATTTAAGTGGATCTGAAAAAAATTCAAGACAAGTGTATAAATATTTAGCTACAACTTTGGCAAAATCACAAAAGTCTACAATTTTATAACCACATACAAAACACATTAGGGAAGAAGGATCTAGAAGTCAAAAGGACAATTTTCTGGTACAAGAAACATAGACTTCACAGTAGCCTAAAATGCAATAGTATACAGTGCTAGCAAAAGTTGAAAAAATGTTGCAGATCACACTTGCTTAACAGGAAGCTCTAGCAGTGGAAGTATATTTTTTTCATTTTTTTTAAACCAACAGACAGTAGCAATTTCTTTTTTTTTTTTTCTCTGTCAGTGTGCTTGTTGAAGGCAAGAGAATTCAATATCAAAGTTACAATTTCTAACTACAATAAGTTACAAAGTTCCATTTCATTAAGATGAAGTTAAGCAACGATAAACCCCCCCACGCCCCCCCCCCACACCCCGGTTTTTTGTGTGGTTTTTTTTTTTCTNTTTCCGTGTTTTTTTTTCCTTAATTCTATATTCTTCCTTTTTTTTTTTTTATTCTTTTTTTTTTTCCAGTTTGATGGCTCATAACCTCCTTGGCCCCCTTTTCTTTTTTTTTTCCACCACAAAAAAATATTTCACATTATAGAGATACACAACCATTGTGAATCTAGTTATGAGTACAGAAAAATGTTCGGAGGCATTTTTCATCAGTGTTTCATGATAATCAAAATGGTGCATCCACAAAGTTTCTCCCAACACATAGCAAGTACTAGACATAGCCAAGACGTAATCAGAAACTTTATACAAAATAGGCGTCGCTTTTTCCTTATTCTCCAGGACTGAGAAATGTGAAAATATGAGAAAAATTCAGTCAATAAAATGGAATTGTTCATGAAGAAGTAGGTTGTTTGCATGTAGATTCTTAATAGTTTAAATAAAATCTTTAAACAAAGTCTTTTTTTTTTTCTTTTTTTTGTGGGGTTTTTTTTTGTGGGTTTTGTTTGTTTTTTTGTTTTTTTTTTTCCTGTAGCATTTCGATTCTGTTGCTGATTCTGCGTGAAGATACTGCTTCCATCAGCATGTCTTAATATACTAAACTTGTCCCCTAAGCCCATCCTCTGCAGCTTGGTGCTACGGTAGGTAAACAAAAGTGACTTTACATTGGCGGGACTACAAGCCCGGACATGGCTAAAAGAAAAAAAGAGAAGAAAAGGAGCTGTTAATGGCACGCTGGGCTCAGAGCCACCACGGGATGGGCAGGAGGACACGGAGCCCGGGTCCTCCATGGCATCCCCAGAGCAAGGACCACGCACACTTCTCCCAAAAACACACCCCAAGCAGCCTGTCCCTGAGAAAGGAGCTCTGGGGGCACAACACCCCGAGATCCCCAAGCTCAGCATCTCTGCA
>VZTT01062516.1:10000-13011 GCA_013400855.1 Buphagus erythrorhynchus | reverse complement strand
AATAAAAATGAAATGCCTTGGCTTGGCCACTCTCTGGATAACAGGCAAACTCTTTTGTGTTGGACTTTTGTTACGAATTGCGCAGTCCAATTTTTATTTTGGTTTTTTTTTGCTTTGTTTTGTTTTGCTTGTTCTTTTTTTTTTTTTTTCTCTTTTTTCTCTATCTGAGATTGTATTCTGGCACAAACAGATCAATTTATTATTTTCATTTTTGCGTCCAGCCTCCAGAGTCACCCCTCCTTTTATCCAGTAGCTGACAATAAAGGAAATCAAAACAATGCAAGGAGTTGGTTTTGTAGTAAATATGAATCTATATGATGATGTGTTACCAAAAATAGACACTTACTGCCATAAGGAGAGTTAGCTGAGGAGCCATTAAGAAATCCAGGGGAACCTGGTACACCTAGATTGGGCATGCCGGCATTGCCATATCCATTCATGCTATTGCTGACTGTGTTGTAATTGGACTGCTGAGGAGTACTGCTGGGAACATATCCTCGCGGGGAAACACTGCTTGTGTTGCGACTGTAACCTACTGTGTTAGAAACCCCCCCACCCCAAAAAAATAATGTTATTTTATAAGATAGACTTAGGGCTGGGGGGTTTCCTCATGCAGCATATATTACACAGTTTTAATTGATTGCACAGCTTTGCTCTGAGTTGTCTCTCACTGCCCTATCAACTCTTGCAGCTTGAGATAACCTTATCACGCCAACCCTACTTAAATCATCCGCGAGCACTCTATGTTGTCTCTCCTCTTAGCACAGACAGCCAACAAAAGCTCTCTTCGATCCAGCTGTGTCAGGTGCCTTCACGTTTGTCTTTAGGAGCAATTATCAACAGGCTCGAGTCCCACTTTGTACCAACACACTGCGTGAACTTTCAGCCTCTCCACACCTTCAAATGCCAGAGCTGACAAGAAAAACTTTTTTTGTTGCGGTGATTTACTTTGAAAGGCTGTTTTGGGGTCTTCATTTTGTGATTGATATTTTTATGCTAACAGCAAGCTTTTGTATGGTGTAGCCATCAGTGAAAACTAATTCAAGAGCAAGTACAGAATTTTATAAGGCTTATTAGCTTGGAAACGCATTAAAAGACAATCTTTTTAGAAGAGGTAACATAGCGGAATCAGGATTTTAGACAACAATTTGTTCCTATCTGAGCAATCAATTTAATAATTACGTTGCAAGAAAAAAAAATATGCTTTTGAACATATCTGATAATCCTGTTTCCCTCCTTTCATTAGTACCAAAATTAATTTTAAATGCAATATGCTACATGCATTTTCAATTACAACAGGTAAATTAAATCAAGTATTACTTTTATTAGTAACATATATGTCACACATGCCTACAAACGAAGTATTTTAAAATCACAGACATCAAATTAGATTTATCTGTGTAAATATTCCAAAACCAGGTGGAGGTACCAAGACATAATTATTTTATAAACCAACCATACACGCTTTATATTTACTGCGAATAACAAAGAGCTTTCTACACTTTGCCAATTTTATTCCACCCCCCCCCTCACTGGAGATGCTTTGTGATAACAGTAAACGAAACAGTAGGGAGAATTAAATATTACGAGAAAGTTAAAGACAGCATTTCATTCCGCGCTCAGACACACGGCTATGGGGACAGAGAGAAAGAGAGGACAGGGAGCTGGCCAAAAGCAGCCAACAAGGTGAAGGATTAACCCTTGAAATCCCACCTACCTTGGTCGTTGGCTTGTGATGTTTCGGAGACATTGACGGCGAGCTGGCTGCTGAAGGAGTTCACGCCCATCATGCCGGTGTGGGCGGGAGTGTTGGCTAGAGTGGGGATCTGGTTGTGGTTGCGGGGCACGCTGTACAACGCCTCAGCAATGTCAGCTGCTCGTTTCAGGATTATTTCCTAGAGAGACACGAAATAAGCACTGACAACTCAGATCCGTGTGGATGCTCCAAGTCGCAATAGCGCTAAAATTTACCAAAAAGATTCATGTGGAATTATGGAAAGGGTAGGGGGTTTGCTGCTTGTTTCAACAACAGCTATTTTTCCTTCCCATGCCCAATTGTGCCCCAACACAGTAAGTATAAAGAAATAAAGAAATTAACATAAATCTCCAGTTCAGCACTGGAAGTCAGGTGAAAATCATCACACGGGTTTTATGCGTCCGAGGCAGGAGTTGTATTTTCAGCAGTTTGCAAAATACAGTGCGGCTGATCCACTCGGCTGAGCAGATTTCTTTAGGACTTCCCATTAGTCACTGTATGTTTTGGCCCGAGTTCAAGGTTATTCTCTTGCCTTAATGCTTGCTTATGCTTTTGGCACCTCGCACTTAATTGTCATTTCTGATAGGCAAACGAGCGGCGAGAGGAGAGCGGGAAGATGAAGCGTTTCCCTCGGAGCATTGCATCACATCACACTGCCCTCAAGGTGGCTGGCAAAGCCCGGCTGTGTACAAAGGCAACGTGCTGATGCTCTGCCAGCCCTGCACAGAGCAGCTATTGATCTACACGTGTCGGCGTGGGAACAAAGAGCGCGCTGCTGACCTACCTGGTTGTTATGGGGCATCCCATATAGGGCTTCAACAAGGTCTGCTGCTCTCTTAAGTAATACTTCCTAAAGGAAAACAAACAACCTGCGTTATGTTTCACTAAGGCAGGAGTAGCATCTCTAATTGCAAGGAACCGATAAAGTGGATAAAATACATCACACACTGCCCGTGTGCTCCTGCTGTATTTAGGGCATGTATTACAAAGGTATTTTTTTAGGGAGGAAAACAAGGCTTGTGGCTGGAAGTCAAAGTTAGAGACTAGCCTAAAAATAATATTGCATTTTACATCCAGCTGTTCAATTATGATTGACTCGGAAAGGTGTTTGCTGCTGTAGCATGTAGCTCTCGTGCTGAATTAGTGAAATCAGTGCTTGAGGTTTAATGATGTAGTCTTATGGGTATTAAACAAACAAACACATGGTAGAGATATGAAAGGCACAGGCATCACATTTGGCTGTTAATTCCTAGCA
>VZTT01062511.1:2542-21070 GCA_013400855.1 Buphagus erythrorhynchus | reverse complement strand
CCTGCTCTCCCTCACAGGTTCACCTCCCAAGTGCTCAGTGAAGTAAATTAGAGAGTAAATTGAATGCTGATTCTTATTTTTATTTTCCCAAGAATTAGTGGAACAAGAGCTAGAATGCACACAGACACAGATGGCTAGAATGAGTGTTATTTTTCTGTGAAGCAATTTCTCTCTCACACTCTCTTTATCTGTCACATACACGCACTCTATTTCCTCTTCTGATGACAAGACTGACCAGGGTGCTGATCAGCAGCGTTGCTGATATTGACAATGACAAATCCCTTCCACAGCTCAGGAGAACCTTAAATAAATTCTCCCAAGAGACACTGGCATACATTCTCCTCCTTGCTCTGTCACTCATGGTGAAGGCTGAAAAGCTGATTAGAAATTATGCAGGGGCATTCTAGAATGGAAAAAAATCTCCTTGATGGGGAATAAGTCAGGGCTATAAAATGCATTTAATTCCTTCTCTTCCCTCCTTCAGTTTTAATTAGGATTAAAATGTCTCTACCAGATATTTTGGAATTACTTTCATTTTCTTACACTAAGCATGAGCTTATCTGCTTCGCATTACCCTGAAAAATATGGGAGAATTAACTACTGGAAATAAAACTGTTGGAAGGCAAACACATGCCAGAAAAATTCAAGGCTCTATTCATTTCCCCACCCTCTCCAGAACACGTGCACATCAAAAGTTTGTGGCAAAAAAACAACCCTAACATCCACTATTTTCCCACAAACATATTTTCATTTCATTGTAACAGAACTCTGTTTCTGGGCAAATGACAAGCAAAAGTGTTGGCAAGAAGTAGAATCTTGGCTGGTTTATTATGGATTGCATTCAGCACTTCTCAAGACTAGGTGCATCATCTCCCAATAACACCTCATGTTTTATAAATACTACAGACAAAAAGAAAACAAAAATCAGGTCACCACAAAGAAGAACCAAGTCCAGCCTCAACCCAAAGCTCACAGTTTTTTTCCTTGAACAGTCATTTATTTCTCTCTGCCACCCTTACATTTTCTGTTCCCCTATTGTGCTCAGCCATTGGTGCTTTTCACATTATGTAGATCCAGGGCATCATTGAAGACACAAACCTTTGGGCCATAGCCTTGAAATAGCAAGCAGCCATGTTGGAGTCTAGGAAGAAACATGACAAAGCCTAGAGGGGCTGTGGTGAGAGCCACCTGCAGCCACAAGCACCCCTCCACACAGCAGAGTACTAGGGTTTTGATGAAATATAGAAGTTCCCCTTCAATAAGGAAAAGCTTGGAAGTAACAACCTACATTTGCATAAGGGAAAAAAGAAAAAATGTATTACAAACATGTGGGATTTGGTTTAGATAGCCTTCAGAGCTGGGTGTATCTGCCTGATGCTGACACCACCTTCAAATAACTCCAGGAGAGTACAAGGCTGTACGTGACATTAATATTTACCTTAAGGGGTTTTACTCAGCCATAATTATACAAATATCCACAGTAGGAACTGTTGTCATGGCAGATCCTGTAAGGAAGGCTGGGACTGTGACTCAGGTGAGCCTTGCACACTGGATGGATTGCATGCCTGATGTGCAGCATCCCCTCCAAAGCACAGGCATCTCCCTGTACCCCAGTCAGCCAAGACATGCACATCCTGTCCTGTCTGAAGGGACACACATTTAGTGGGCAGGACTCAGTCGAGGGGTGGAAGTTACATCAAGGGAAGCACTGCTGGTGGATTCCAGCAGGATGAGTGCCTACAGGCAGTCAGTATAACTGTGGTTATGAAGCAGCACAGGCAGAGACATCTCTGTTGTCCTCTCAAAGACAGAGAGGGCTCCAAAAGTGTTTGAGACACCTTCACACTCGAGGGTGTTCAATAAACTTGTTTAGTGAGATGAGGCCAGCCACAACAGGTTTATAGTGTCTAATGATATGCTTTGATGCAAGATACTAAACCAAATGGAGAAATGAGCCTACTTTATTATGACAAGTTACATGTTCCTTCAGATTAATCATTTTAGTAAGCAAGATTAACTTTTCAAAGCACATTGTTCAGAATTTGTCATGATGACTGATAACGCTTCTGTTGATTTCATAACAAATTTTGCATTTAAGAAGCATTTTATAATTTTTGTGCTAAATCTAGAGCTATATATCTACCTATATAGCTACAGCTAATTTTCAGGCTGATGTAGCCCCAGGAACACTAATATGATTGAATTATTTTGAAAATATATCCCCACATTTGTGGTCAGAGTGGGTCTACTGATTGAATTGTCTCCCTTCTTGTGAAGCTCAAGTTGGTCCAAGTCTTTCTGTGGGGAACATCTTAGAACAAACAGAAGGAAATATTCAGTGTTTGCCTTTCCAGATAAAGAGGAGAAAGCTTTCTAATTGCTAAAACTTCCATTATAAGTACATAGATAATATGTTATTAATGTTGGTTTTAGGATCCAGCTTACTTTTGTGCAGGAAGATTTTGCTCCTTGACAAACAATCAAACCATCTGCTATTTTTTTCTCCCAGTAAGAAAACATTAAAGCTGCAGAAATCCATTTTCTTAAATATTGCACAAGACTCAAAACTTGGAGACTGAAGACAGAAAAAGAGACTGTGAGACAGTGAAATAATGTGTCTTGAGTTAGGAGAGAGGTAAAAATGTTACTAATAATTAATATTTGTACAGCAGAGGTGGATCCCCGTGTACATTCTCTTAATTGTAAATTAAATTGGTAAGCAGAAATGTGGATTCTGGACTGTTGATCTCATTTGGTCTAAAAAATCCCAGTACAACTACATAGCAGCCCTTTGATTGCTCACTACAGCTGATGCTGGCAGACATTCAAGCACAAACAAGATGCTTTTTCATCTCTCTACACATGTGTTTGCCACAGGTGTTTATCTCTGATATGTTAACAGTGAAAAAATTCATTAGCCCAAATGGTAGCAGGAGGGGTCTATTTAGAAGCTTTTGGCACATTGGGTGCTCTTCTCAGGATGGAAAATTTCCAGAGGTAGACCTGCTGCCAGTAATACTTAAAAATACCAGAGTGGTATATAATCACTGCTGTCTGTATCCCAGGTTGAGCTCTGTTGTCCCTAGGCCCTCTTCCTAGCCAGTGAGGGCATCACAAACAAGACATTTGCTGTGGAATTCAAACACAGGCCTGCAGGAAAGCAACTTGCCAAAAGGTTTCTGAATAGAGGAGTTGCAGAATGAAGAAGAAAATCCCAGGAAATATCTGCTATCAAGCTATGGATCCCCAGTGGCAGATCACTGATACACCTATTTATGTCCTAGAGAGTTAAATCAATTTAACTTGAAGATCTTGTTTAAAAGGATTACCCTTTACTCACCTTAAATTTTAAAAAAACCTAGTAATTATATGTTAGGATGTTCTTAATTCGTTGTTCTATTTATATTTTAACTGAAGTGTGAAACTATTTTCTGTGAGTTGAGAAAAAACCTTAATTCAGAGAGGTCAAGACTTTAAAGTCCAATGGCTCCAGGATTTTTAGTGCCTGGTGAAAGATGCTTACAGTTCAGCCTTCAAGGTTTGGGCAGCTGGTACTGTAGGGCAAATTCAAGGAAGCACAGCCAGCCCTGCTAACCCCAAAGCATCCTTCTAGTTACTCGGTTACATGTCTCAAAAATTAGGTGTTATTTTTCCCTCTGGCAGCAGTCCTGGCTTCTGCCTTACCAACACATTATTCACCCAATTTCCATTGCAAAGTTGTAATGGGATTGACTTTTTGCTCTTACTGGCACAGAAAAACTTAGGTAAAGCACGGAGTACCTGAAATCCTTATAGATTTAATAATAGATTATTAAAGTCAGCAGGCATGCCATGGAAATTTTCAGATTACTTAGCCTCTGTTGTAAGGCAAAGGCTAATATATGACCCAAGCAATTACAGTCTGTGACCTTTCACAGACAGCCTGAAGGCAGCTGTAGCAGGTAAGACAGAGCAACAATTTGGGAAGAGCAGCAGGCATTCAAGCACTGTCTGTCAGGATAAAGCTTCTCTAAGTTCATTAGGATCAAGAGGGAATCAGCTAATTAGAATGCACTTGCACATGCATTCAGAATTTGAAAACACATTTGTGCAAGTGTTTTCTCCTAGACAGAGAATCACACTGCTAAAATATATCTTTCTGTAGTTCTTGTTCAAGTGAGGTAGGAAAAAAAGAGGAAGAGGCATGTTATCCGTTATATCAGCCCACCTGCACTAAAAACAGGCCTAAGCACCTTGAGTGAGAAGTGTCTGGGTTTGCATTTAACTCTGCTCAGCATTTTCAAAATAAAGGGGAAAAAAAGAGAAAATAATTAAAAGCAACAGTGGCTAAAGAAGGACAAAGCAAGAAAACAACGACAGGAACACAGAAAAGGATGGGCAAAACTACTTGAGACTTCAGTAAGTGATTCTGGTGCAGCATTACAGCTTATTTAAATCAAAGTCTTGGTGGGCAAATGCACCGTGTAATTTCTGTAAGAGTGAAACAAAAGTTACTTAAAAAAAAAAAAAAAGGAAAAAGAAAGAAAAGTAGCTTTTACAGTTACATTAATCCAGACTTGAATAAACAAGTGGAACAATAGAATGATTCCTTCCAAAGAAAATTAGATGTCTCTTTTTTTATCTTCCCTCTGCTGTTTTACTGAGGTTTAAGAAAAATAGAAAGTTGAAAGCTAGTTCATCTGCTGGTCTGTTTGCCTCACATATATGGGGGACAAAGAATGGATTTCTGAACTTATCCTAGAAGGGAGGGGAAGGGGGGAAAAAAAGAAAAGCTAAGCAGCAGCTCCCCCAGACTGCTAACAAGAGAGAGATCTTAACCCAGGCAAAACCAGTATCACAGGAAAGCACTTGCTAATTCACTTTAGAAATCTGGTGGTGACACACAGCGCTCATGTTGACACACACCAAACCTAATGAGGGAAACAGGGGAACACAATGTGGGGAATGTAAAAAATAAACATATTACTAACTACTTTTTTATTTTTAAATATTATAGGTACCTTTATAATTTAATCAAATTATTTATGTACTTTTTAAAAAGAAATAAAACATTATTCTTTTTCCTTTGGGTCTCTTCACTTGCATGCTTATCTTCATGAGAGGCAGGATTCTGTGATTCTACAATGGGGTCATCCCAGTGAAAGATCATCACAGATGTATCTGAATCAGGAGGTGCTGTTAGTCATCCTAGCAACTCACTGAATCAGTCTGCAACCCCAGGTCAAAAAAAAATCCCATTTCACTAGAAATAGTTCTACTGAATTAAACTGAACTTCTGAAAAGTCAAAGGAGATTTAATTTTTACATATATGTGTATACACACACACATACACAGCAGAAGGTTTCACCTCTTTGCCTCTTGTCTCTGAAGAGATTTTATGGTAACCAGTGCACAAAATCTTCCTCAGAATATAATATCAGTGGCACACTGTGATTCACACTCTCAGATTATTGAGCACAGAATATTCACTGAAAATTATCTTACACTAATTTCCCCCACAACTTTAGTTACAGGCACAATAGTTACAGGCAATAAATAAATATTACATTCCACTGACATTAATGAGCTAAAATATTATTTGCTTATCTATATGGTCTCTCACACAAGTCGTTTTAAAAAATCTAAAAATATTGCTTCCCCAGTAGCCTTAACCAACCAAAATAACAACAAATTCTTCAAATTTATATAATATAAATCTTTAGCATCCTCTGCCAGGTATTTCTGGATAAATAAGTCTTTATTTTTTTCAGTTCAGAATAGCCAAGGCAGTGCAACATCTTTGCATAAAAATGTCTACTTCTAGCACATAAAACTGTGAATTTATGTGATAAGTTTAGAATATCATTAGAAAAAGGGAGCCATGGGACACATCCCGCTATCAGCTACAGCATTTTAAGCCTGCAATGAACCTGAATGGAGCTTCTCCAGATTTACACAGGATTAACATAGGAGGTGAATGGCACAGTTTCTTGATAAAATTTCCGTGTGGTGAAATGAGTATAAAGGAGGATTTTAGGCAAATATCATGCATAATAAATTGCCTTTTTATTTTTTCCGTCAAGAGAGATATTATAGGAAAAGAGTACATTTTATATACTGTACTAGCCTGGGTGAAATTAGTAATTTAACTGAAGAGTGATTGTGCAAAATAACAATAAAATACAAATACATGCTCAGGCAGGCATTTGAAAGGAGTCTAATAACATAGGCTATGGAGAGACTTTGCTCTTATAGCCCACAGGACTTGAGAATTATTTCTGAAGGCTGTTTTTCTTAGCTTTTGTACACTCCTGTTGTTGGTAGCCTTCAGCTAGATGCACAGGGATTCCCACAATACCCAAAAAGATTTGAATATCTGGAGCACAAATACATTGAAATGGGAATCAGAGATGGGTGGGGTTTCCACCTCTGCCACAAGTAGCTGTGTGATCTTCACCAAGTCACTTTTGTTTCTGGTTTCCCTGCCATTTTAACCATCGACATGATCAAGCAAATGGGTTGTTATGATCATTCAATGGTAGTGGAAGCTCCCAGAGCTTCAATCTGCAGCTTGCACACTCAGGTCCCTGCATTAAATGCATTCCTCAACACTTAGCCTAGGTGTGAGAGTGCAGGGCCAATGGGAATCAGCAGGGAATAAGGATCTATGAGAGTGGTCATGCTTGCATGGTCATGTGAAAACACAGGGTAGATGGATATAATTATACAAGTAAACTTACATTTTGCTTATTGGTGGGGGAAAAACATTTGCAGTAGAGGGATTTTTTGAAGCATGCTCACTTGAATTATGAAAACAGACGTATTTTTGATACAAATTTATTACTATCTTTACTATTAATGCTTCAGGGCCACCACCATATAAATGTGCTCATCAACCATTCATTAATGCAGTTCATTACAATAAAATAATGCACTTGTGCTCTGTTAAACCATTGCTTAGTGTTTCATCAACATTGTCTCATATGTGCTTTAAATCAGGTTATTGAAAATACTTGTAATGAATTCCTAAACCATGAGTAGTCATAAAATCATTTACACACAGAGAGCCTATTTTACTGTCTGGTCCTCTAAATCATCAGGCCATATTTCTTGAACCCTAGAAAAAAACACTTTTTAGTTCTAAAGTGTGCCCAATGGATACATGTAATTTCAGTTTTAAAGTACTCTAATCCATTATAGTGGCAATGTATATATTACTTCTAACAGGCTGACAAGTAATCTTAAAATGATTTAATTAGAGGCATCTGAATTAAAACATCAGAAGTGTAGTAGGAGACTGAAAGTACCTGTGGTTCACATAAACCCTGGATACCAATATGGAAAAACCCCTTTGAGACTTGAATAGATAACAAGAACATTAAGAAAGCTTTACTTGTACGTTTTCAAGCTGTTGTTGAAAGGATTTCCCAATTAGGAGAAAAGACACGTTTAATTAAAACTCAGTCTGAATGTCCTGTTTACTTTTGGCTATACAGGTTTTTCACTATTGAGACAAACAGTCTACTATTATCAAAACCAACTGCTTTATAATATATAAATGGAAGGTGAGAATAGGTAGATGTACTCAGAACATTGTGTTTTCAATATATTGGTGTATTTTAAGGGCATAAAAGAATGATCGGCATTCAAGCTGTCCAAGAAGTAATTTGCAATTCAGTACATTGTATTTTAATCAATAAATAATCATGAACAGAGGAGGGCATGATTTCTCATGTAACTAGCCACTGCTGGGTTTTAGAGAACAGCTCCCTTTCATGGATGTTGAATATAAAATAAACAAACAAGCAAACTACCAAGAGCTTTGCAGTGTGAACATGTTATCCCACTGTTTTGAGGTGAGGCTTTGAATTACATGAGAAAAAAAAAAAAGAGAAAAAGAAGAAAAAACAGAAAAAAAAAAAAAAAAGATAAATAACCTTTTTATGGTTTTCTGATAAATTGTATTGTAAACTGTTATCATAAAATCACAGAATACTCTGAGTTGGAAGGGACCCACAAGGATCGTCAAGTCCAACTCTTACCACTGCACAGGACATCCCCAGGAATCACACCATGTGCCTGAGAGCATTGTCCAAATGCTTCTTGAACTCTGCCAGGCTTGGTGCTGCGACCATTTCCCTGGGGAGCCTGTCCAGTGCCCAAACACCCTCCTGGTGAAAAACCTTTTCCTCATATCCAACCTAAACCTTCCCTTGTACAACTTCAGGCCATTCCCTCGGGTCCTGTCACTGGTCACCACAAGGGAGAGATCAGTGCCTGTCCCTCCCCTTCCAAGACAACTGTAGAGAGCAAAAAGTCTCCCCTTGGTCTCCACCAGTGAGGAGGACAAGCCAAGTGACCTCAGCCAGTCCTCATGTGTTCCCCTCTAGACCCTTCACCATCTTTTTTGCAGTCTTTTGGACACACTCTAATAGCTCAATATCTTTTTTATACTATAGCCCCCAAAACTACCCCCAGCACTCGAGGTGAGGCCGCCCCAGCTCAGAGCAGAGCAGGACAATCCCCTCCCTTGCCCATCTGGTGATGCTGTCCCTGATGCCCCCCAGGACAGGGTTGACCCTCCTGGCTGCCAGCGCACTGCTGGCTCACATTCAACTTGCCATCGACCAGGACCCCCAGGTCCCTTTGTGCAGCTTTACTCTCCATCCTCTCATTCCCCACTCTGTACAGACATCCAGGGTTGCCCTGTCCCAGGTGCAGAATTCTCCACTTGTCTTTGTTGAACTTCACATGGTTGATGATTGCCCAGCCCTCCAATTTGCTGAGGTCTCTGAGCAGGACCTCTCTGCCTTTGAGGGAGTCAAGAGCTCCACACAATTTTGTATCATCAGCAAATTTTTAGTATTCCTACCAGTCCTGCATCCAAATTTTTAATGAAGATGTTGAATAGCAGTGGGCCTAAGACAGAGCCTTGAAGAACCCCACTGTTGTTTGGAAAATAAAAGCTGTATTTGTTTACTCTTCCTACACTGTCAGTTTCAGCCATTTCCTATACATAAGCTATTTCCAATCAGGGTATCAGATCATTGAGTTACTCTTGTTTTGTAAAATAGTGTCATTTAACCACTGCATGTATTTATGCCATATCAGTCTGCGCCTTCAAACACTCACATGCCAAGAACATGTTAGCCTTGCTTCACTGGTGCTGCACAGATATAAAGTACAGTGAGAAAGAGAGGAACCACCTGTACACCCAGGCACAGCCATGAATATAACCTTTAAATAAGAAAACACCCTCCCAGAAAGTTGCTCCATTTGTTTCATTCAACCCCAGTCAACTAAAACAGACAGCTCTGCTTCTTCTGGCAGTGTTGTCATGGAAGTCCCAGGCTCCCTGCAGCCCTGCAATCCTTCCAGAAGGATGTGGAAGTGCTTACACAGGGAAGCAGGTGCACAGAGAGGGATGCTGCAGCAACTTCCCTCAGGCTTGTGCAGAGGTACCCAGTATGATGACACCAAGGCTTGTTTAAGGAAAGGTGCTGTGCATCACCTATTTCCAAGCTATATCTGAACTGAGCCTTGGCCACCTAGCTCTCACCAACCCACCTGACAGTTTCTACAAGCTCCAAGCCATCTCCATGTCTCCACCAACAGCAGGCTGAAGGGACTGTGCATCACAAAAAGTCTTCACTGAGCTGGCCTCAGTGGCAAGATTTGAGCAGAGCCTGCATTTCACCCCTGCTCATGGTCGAGAGGTGGGAGGATGGAATGGGATGCAGGGCAGATGAGTCCTTACCAACAGTTACTCTCCAGGCCTCCCACGTGCAAAAGCAGCAAAGCTGCTCGGAGGAGATTCCATCTGCTCCTGGTAGGGAGCACAAACATAAATAACACCGTATGGCCAATGTTTTCCAAGGCAGCTGCTGGATCTAAAGAAATCCTAATATTCCAGTATTCGGTAGTCTGCACTGAATATTTAAGAAGAAGATCCTAAAGAATTCTAAGTGTATTTTATAAGCTAATGTAAACATGAATAATTTATATGCAAATATAGAAGCAAGCAAAAGCTACTGTAACACTTTGTAAAAAAATCCCTGTTTGGTATCACTCAGCACTAGCATTTTACCAGAATAGATCCAAATATCTCTATACAGGGAGATTGATGTAAGTAGGTTGCAGAGGGCATTATCCTCATGCACTTCAGATTCAGCCTTGTCACACAATAACCTGTTTGCCACTCTACTCAAAACAACCTTTACAGACTCTGGATGATGGCTGAGAATTAAAAATCAGCTTTCTTAATTTCCTAGCTCCTGAACTAGAGAAAAAAACCCTATATCATGCAAATATTGTTCCCTTGGAACCACATTTATTTAGCTGCTGATGAGCAAAGAGAGAAAGTGCTGCTCTTTACTGGGTTTTTTAATCAATTTTTTAGCACAAATTCTGTGCTACAATTCTTCCTGTAGCTGTGTCAAGTGATGGGTTAACCATTTGCTCCAAACAATATGAACGATGCAATGGTGGGGGGCACCAAACCAAAAACAGAAAGGAAAAAAAACCCCAACAAAACAGCAGTTCTCCATTTTAAAAGGAACAAACCATCATATTTGTGCATACAAAAATATCTTAACACAAATATTTCTTCAAGAAGATGTCTGCATTTTACAAAGGTCTGATTAACACTGCTTCATGTTTTCCCATCCAGTGCAACATTACATGTCAGTTTCTAAACATCACTTTGAAAGACCTCATAATATATGCTTTGATTTAGCAGAGTTGTTCAGCATGCAGGAGACCATAAGTGTATACATAGGTGTGGGTTTATTATTGAAGATGAAAAGGACACACAAACAAGTGCTTTGCTGAACTGCAGCTGTAGTGAATTCTTTTCAGAAACTGCTGCTTAACAAGAACACTAAGTGGGTCATCTGTTTTGCTCCATCTTCTCCCCTCCATTTCACCAGGCTGTATCACCTTTGATTAGAATTGAGTGACTAATGTTTCTTTGATAGATTTAAACTTTTGCTTTACATGAACTAATTTGTATATAGCTTCTGATGTAGTTCTAAAAGACACCCATTATTTTTTAGACCTGCCCAGGAAAAGAGAAGACTAAAAGATCTGATTTTTCCTGACTTCTACCAATCTGTTCTTCCACTGCAATTACCAGAGTGTGTTGTGCAAACAATCATTCATGCCACTGATTTTTCAAAACGTCTTCACTCTGACTATGGTTTGACATAAAATATGAGTGATTTCCAACTAACTCAAAGGATTTTTTTTCTTCCTAAGTGTATGACTGAAGCCCATGGGAAAGAGATGAACCTTCATAGCTATTGAACTGGAACTGTTAAGCACTATAGTTTGTCGTGCTTATTCCAGCAACCGAAGATGACAATAGAATAAGGTAAGCTGCTAAGTGTGTCCTAATGTTTTGTCATGCTTGACATGCCATTGATGGTTTAAGGAACACACAGAATCTGCAAGTGATGCAGCATGAATCTGCTAACTTCCCACGAGAAGAGCTGGGAATGTACCATTGAGGCTGTTACAGACTTAGAATTCCACATTTTCTTACTGACATTCATTTCCATTATGTGGTATTTTTTTCTGTCAATTTAAAAACAAAAAACCCCCAAAAAACAACCAACCAACAACAACAAAAAAATCCACTTCCTCAATAAAACCATAAAAAATCACCACCAAAAAAAACCCAAACAAAAAACTTCAGAAAAGCAAACAAATTTAAGGTCAAGAGGGGTTTCATCACTCTCCTGATAGACATTTTCTATTAAATTTTACCCCAGATGTCCTGCACCCTGGTATAGAGCTAATGACACACACAAATAGAAATGTGCATTTGTATTTAGTCTTGAAGTATTTCCAGTTTGTGATGCAATATTCCATTATTGCCTTCCCTCATTGTTCCTCTCCTCAGTGTGTGATTTTCATTCTTCCCTGTAATGGCCAAGGACAGCAGTGTAGTTTCTTTTGTTGTTTTTCATTCCCCTCATAGAATATACCAGTTGAATTGCAGTAATTCACCATGTGAAATGTTTATTTTTAGCGCTGACCCCTTTAGGGCAAGAACATTTGCTCAGACACAATCAAGAAAACGCAGATGATAATACACTCAAGACCTGTAATGGAAGTACCTGTTTATACCCTGACACATCACAATTTAAAGACGCCTTGAGAGTAATTTGTCACCCAGGGTCACTCACTACAATAACAGAGCTAGAGAAAAGCAAGGACCAAATCTTTCTCTATGAGGCCACAGAGGAAACACTCCCAATAATATTAAACATTAAATCTTCAGCATCTTCTAAAAAAAGTCATTGAGTTCCCCGATTTGGATCTCTGGGAGCGTTAGAAATTGAGTCAGTGCTAATAGAAGGAACAGACATCTCATTGTCTACAGACACCATTTTGGCAAAGGTAGATGTATCTGGGAGGAAACCAGCAACTGCTCAGACATTCCCATTTAGACAGAGCCTCTGAATGAGTGCTCGAATGAGAAGACTTAGAATGAATTTCTGGAAGAGACAGTTAAGTTGCCATTACCATTAGTTGCCCAGATTGCTTCCTGAAATTCTCTGACCTGCTGAAGCAGCTCAGTTAGGCCTGGAAGTAAAATATCCCAGTCTTCCCTGAAACCACCTGTCATTCAGCTCCCAGGTTCATTAGCACAAGCAAGGAAAATTTGCACTTCATCAAGGCAAATCTCAGCTTGGGTGAGACATAGCCACAAACAGATGCAGGAGAAGCATCCCACAGCTCCTAAAAGCCCGGCTCAGTATTTTTTGCTCAACTGTTTATGCAGTTATAATACACAAGGACTTGGTGAAGCACTTACAGCCACTTGAATATCTTTATAAGTTAAGTAATCAAATGCCATCAAAATGCAAACAAAGGAAATGATGGAAGCTTTCACTGAGGGATTTTGTCTTACCTTTCCTTTCCTCTCAAACGTTAAACATCTTGAAAAATACTTGACAAACTCTCATGTTATACTAAGCTTCTTACTTCTGATGATACCATCAGAAAGATTAAACCCCAAAAGTAACTGTCCAATTTTATCTCCTTCAGATTATTAAAGTTGAGATCTATTTTTGGTTTCAGTTTCTTAAGTGAATAGACTTTCAGGAAGCTTTCTGTGTGAGCTTCTCCATCTGAAATATTCAATAGGATACTGTTATATTCATTTCTCTAGGTCTCTTTTTTCAGCTACCACAGTGGCTTAGCTGGAGCTGAATGAGTTTCCCAGGAGTTATTCCACATTCACTAGCAGACTTTCCCTGGCAAGGCTGCCACATGCCCTTGGTTTCCCAGACACAGCCTCTCTTTTCACTCTTCTAATCCCAGGCACACCTGTTTTACCAGACAAACATGGGCAAGTAAAATATCTGTAAGTGCAGCCTGGTAGATCTCAAAGTCCCATCTGGGATGGGATATTTTACAAAGAAAATAAAAATTAAAAGAAAATGTCACTAAAGAGGAGTTTAATTTCTGGTACCCTGGTATGATACCTGTTCTCAGTTTGACCTAGGGGAAATGAGGTGGCTGTGGTTATATTACAGATTTTTTTTTTTTTTTAATAAATTTCAATCAAACCTCCAAGAAGCATAAAATCATTGTATTTCTGACATCTAACTTGATCTTCCTGTCTGGTGAAAACACCTGTAAATGTGTGGTGTAAAATATTATTTGGTCATCTTAAGCCTCATTTTATTTTCTTGCTTAGGCCCCTAAGGTGAGCTGTTAGGGTGCCCTGTATTGCCAAGGCACAGCAGTTGGCAATCTGGACTTTGAGCACCTGGCCCCCAGCCCACCGAGCCATGGGCTCTGGTGAACTCCCCCTTTCATATTTACCAAAAATAAAATCACACATTCCCTTTAGCCATTAAAACAATGGGCACAGGGATCCCCAGGGAAGAACAGCAGAGGCAGCAACACTTCAAATCACAACACTCCACACCATGGATGTGAGTCATAGTCTGCAGAGGGTGGTCATATCAAGCCAACTCACTCTGGGACATTTTCCCAATTTTTGCCAAAATATGGGTTTTGATTTGTGAGAATCTACACAGAACAGCATGCAGACTTCTTGATTTCCACCCTCCCAAAATCATTATCTATCCAGTGTGATTTCACAGCACCATTTTCTGCAGGAAACATCCTCTGATGCAGCATCACGGCTCCTCTGCTATTGTTCTTGGCCAAACAACTTGAAGTACAGAGGGCAAAATGAGATTAATAAAAAGAAAGAAGGTCAAACCTTTCATCAAGTTCAAGAGTTCTGTTTTGCAGTTGAGTGAAGTAATGTCTCATTCCCACTTAAATTCGTTCCTCCAGCACTAAAGCTTACCAAATAATTATATTAAAGCCAATCCTGATTAAATCTTTTGTACTTTAGAATCAGAACATCAATTAAATTAAACAATGATTGCAAATTACTGAATCTTCTCCATATCCTTCATACAAGAAAAAAAGTCTGCTTAATGATCTCAATTTTAAGAACATATTCAGCCAGTTAGTTCTCGCTGAAAACCAAAATCCTTCTCCCACATATGCTCCTGTGACTTTTGATGGTTTTGTCCTTACTGAAAAATAGATATATCATAGCAAAAAATGCAAACCAAAACAAAACAAAAAAAAAAATCAATCAGAAGTATAATTTTCATTGATGGAATCAAACCCTTAATGAAAGATCAAGGAATTCAGACTCGGTTCCTAAAGAAGTGTTGGTAAAGAATAACAGTCATCCCCTTCAGCAGGGATTTCTCAGTTCCCATTACAATGTTCAAGCCCCATGAGAAGGACAAAAATGTCTTGGCATGTCTTCTCTTTTTTTTTCTTTTTGGCACAAAGCACTGATTTCAAGACATACCTATAAAATTATTCAAAGCAGTTGCTATACTTTTCCACCTAAGGTTTCTGTGTTGGTTTTTTCTTAACTGGTGAAGAAATGAAAATGAAGGAGGCCTTATTCAAAGCTAACATTTCACTTGCCTCTGGTACCCATATGCAATTATGTGTGAGTCTTCATGTTAGACTGGTATAGTTTAAGTATTAGTTGCTCATTAATGTGCAAGTGGTAGTTCCAGCATTCAGATTCTCTGCAGAGCTATTCAAGTGAGGAAAAGCAAACATTTCTTTATTTTCTTTCTCAGAAGCACCTCATTTATATAGTAAGTAGGGCATGCCCAAAGAGAATGTCCCCAATTACAAAGCCTTATACTCACATAAACAAATTCACACTTAGAAAATGACCCAAGTCTACCAATATACAAATTCTGCCTGATGTAATTTATAGTAGCTGTTTCAAAGGCACACTTTCATTAGAGGGGACAGTAGCACAAGTCTTCTAGCTAAATGCACTTAGTTCATCACTCACTACAGCACCAAACATTTAATACACTGAGGGATGGGGTTTTGCTTCACTATTACCAGCCAGCATTACAACAGTAGGCACCTTGAATTACTTGCTGCAAGTACGCAGAAGTGCCAAAGCCATTAATCTGAAGACAGGTTTCTTCAGAGCCAACTCTTACTTCTGGTGGGTATTTATTTGGCTATAGACCCACTTCAGATTTAACTTTGCTCATTATGATGGTTGGAACTGGCCTTTAAGATATGTCTTCTTAACACACAGAGTTACATGAAGAGAAGCTGCCACATTTTGCCATTATTGGACTGTGAATAAAGAATAAAGTGGTGCAGAAGAAAGAACAAGCTGGTCTGCATTCAATTACATGACTTTCTAAGATGCACGTTATTAGCCACTCAGGAGAAGCTTTTGTGTTCCTAAACCCTCTGCTGAGAATCAAATGCATATCACCAAGGACAGAGTCATGACAGCTTACCTTCCCCTGGTAGCAAAGAAGTAGTTCATGAGGCCAGAAAAAGGTGTTTTAAAGATGTGCAGCACTTGAAATTTACAGAGTAATTAGCATGTAGTAAACATGGGCCTTGTCTGTGGTATATCAGTATAATGCAAGGTTTTCACTAACTTGCCTCAGCTGCCATTGTGAGGGGGTATCCGAGACAAGGTTCAAACTATCCATTGGATCAGAGCATTTCTGATTGCAACAACAAACCTGTCCTTCTTTAAACATCCCTTTATTTGACTTTTGGGACCTATCTATATTCTGCACCATTCCTAGAGAAGGTCACAGAGAGTTACCACCATCATCACTGCTGCACATGCAAATTTAGATTATAATCTTAGCCTTGGAGAGAAGAAAATAATATTATGGATACACTGCTACTCAGGGATTACACTCCACTCTCTTGAAGCAGAAAAATACTTTAAATTCCAGTCATTGCACACTAAAATTTGAAAACATTAGAAGCCTCCATATGCTTTTCAGGAATCAGGTGAAAATAAATTGAATATCAGGTCCCATAAATTCTTTCTACCAATCAGAGACGAAAATTATGCATTCACTCTGCAGCATTCCAATGTGTATTTTGATGCGACGTAAATTAATTGTCTCTGCTAATTTACTCCAGTTACTTCACAGTCTTGTTAATTAGGCAGCTCTGTGCAGCATTATTGTGTTCCCATTCCTTCAGAATTACAGCTTACTTTGCTGTTGTTTTTTAACTCATTGAGCAGATAGATATATACAACATGTCAAGAAGTAAATCTAGACGTGCTTGTGGGAATCGATCCATCAATATCTTATTTAAAGACCAGATTTGCTTCTTGCTCATCCCCCAGTATGATTCCATCAATAGCATGGAAGGGACTGCCTATCCAACAGACCTCTCCCATACTAAATCCAAAACACAGCACTGTATCAGCTGCTTAGAAAAAAGTCAACTCTATCCTAGTCAAAACCAGGGCAGTACCTGAGCTAGCTCACCAGTGCTCACAACTCTGTGTGCTGCTCAGTTTAACGTGTGCTTTAGCTGTGTCTTTAGTACAAGCACTGCTGCATTTGTGGCTTGAGTAAATCTGCTCCACTTTCACAGGATCTGTACAACAACCACTTTCAAGTCATATTTCTGCAATATGTAATGAAAAGTATTCTAAAGTCTTATTCCAAAACATAGCAGGAAATAAGAAGATTGATCAGAAATCTTAGCCCCTATCTAGAGCAAAGAGAAATAAAGACACAGAGTTATTCAGTCCAGCCTTGAGTAGACAATGCCAACAAGTCCTCAATAAAAACTTTGAAGATAGAAAATGCTTCCTCCCCTGCCTTTTAACTGAGGAAATTGGAGAGGAAAGAAACGAAAAGAGGCTTTGATGTGTCCCTATTAGTTTTTTGTCTGCACAACAGTTCTGCTCACCTCCAAAGGGCAATAAGAAAGAAAGCATCTTCCCTACATGGCTCAGAAGCATCATCCAAAGAGCAGGGCAGCACTCTATAGAGGAGATAGATTACCCTGGAAGGCTGCTTTCCTCCAAGCAGCTGAGCTAAATTGAGGCATGCAAGCCCTAATTAAGGAGGTTGGGCTAACTCCTGATTTAGTTAGCATGGAGAAGCAAGTGTATTAGCATATAAACTTTGGAATGGGTAAAAAGCAGTTGTCACAAAAAAAAGGATGCCTGTCATGTACAAAAGAGAAGAATTTGAGTCAAGAGTCAAGAACTGGATTAAAGGGCAATAACTGAAAGCAGAACATCCTCTGCCAACTGAAGCTCAGTTACTTACACATATTTCTTCTTGCTAATTGTGTGCAGATTTATCTTGCACTGGCAAATCTGTGCAGACTCTAGATAAGACCTATAAAGGAAAGAAAAATAAAATTATTTTTGGGGGGTGGAGGGGATGTCACAGTGAATTTCATGTCCTGCTGTAAGAAGTTTGCAAAATAAGCTGTGGAGGAGAAAGTCTCTTGCGCATACAAAGCTGGAAGGGCAGAGATTCCTTACAGAGATTCCTTACAGGGTCCACCCAGGGAGAACAAGTGGTGCCATGATAAAGAGAAGAACAGCTGGGGAAAACCCAAAGGTCTGGCAGCTTTCAGCAGAAATACCAACTTTCTAACTCCATAGAGAGATGCAAAGGTCATACCTGTGCAAGTGTTTGCTGCTCAAGTCCTCCCTCAACCTTCCTTTTGTGCACAGGCAGAAAAATGCATGGGAAGCTAAAATGCATTTAAGCACTGATTTTATGCATTTATGTGGGTTTATGCATATATGTGTTGGGAGTTCTATCATGGAAAGGTGTTGTATTTTATGCTCATGCAAAGTCTGTAGTTAACTCTGCTGCATTATGCCACCTCTGCATGTCGTCAGTAATGATAATTACCAGACATTGTCAAGGTTACAAAGATACAAGATAAAAAAACACAAGAGTGTTGGACCACTCTATTCCTCAGTGCTGGCACACTTCATTTCCAGATGGAACCATACAGGGATATTATGTATAAACAAGAAGGTAACTATGGAGGGATCATCCTCACAGTAGTAAAGAACTATAAATATAAATCAAATCCAACTACCCTAAGTGAATATATGCCTTACCATACACAATACCAAATACACATACAAATCCACAGCTGTGGATCTTGAAAGTGAATCTTTTCCTTGGTTAGAATCATCTTACAAGGTCAAAATTTCATCATAT
>VZTT01062499.1:27409-53157 GCA_013400855.1 Buphagus erythrorhynchus | reverse complement strand
TTTTTTTTTTTTTTTTTTTTTTTTTTTTATGAGCTCTAGGCAGAAACAAAGTCCTGCTGCAGTCTGGGACTAGAATTTCCTCATATCTAGTTTCACAGTCAGAGTTTGAAGACAGGGAGAGGTCACTCCAGACCACTCCCAGGAGCTGAACTTCATCTTCTATTATGTTTCTTAGCACTCTGTTATGTACAGAGCTTGGCATTTTGTCAGCCTAATGAATGGTCTCACTACACATGAAATCTGCCATTATATGATCAACATAATTTTTTTTCCCACTGATTTACAAATATTATTATTCACAATGCATTGAAAATAATACAGAGAATCATAGTTCTGGGAATAATTCATTTTTAAAGATGCTAAAAAATAGAATATTATGACTCTTTTAAATTTCAAATAATATGAGATGTAAATTTTCAAAACTATCATCTTCCACATCAGGGCAGAGATATTGATTCTTTGTTTTCTTGATTGGCTCAATTTGTAATGCATGAAGTTGCTTTATTTCTTTTGCAAAACCTTTGGCATTTCAAGTTATATTGACCAAGGGACCAAGGTAGATTGACCAAGCTGAGTGATTCTGGAACTTGTGTAACTTAGGCATTTAATACAAGAGTTTTATCAGAAGTTTGTGGTAGAGTTTCTCCTTAAAGATATACCTCTGTTTCCAGGAAACCACATCAGTTTTCCAGACAGACACTAGAAAAGCTGCAATCAAATAAACATCTGACAATGGCAATTAAAAGATCTTAATAAGTCTGTAAAAATAATTGCATCTTTTGGCCAACCTTTACCTGAAAAAAAAAGTATAAATTAAACAGTTTTAGTATCACCATTATTTTATTTATGACCTCTTTTCCTTCATGTTCTATCATTTGAAATTTATTGTATTGAATGGACAATAGGCCAAGATGGAAGTTTGCTTTCCTGATAAAACACTCAAACAACAGTGAAAGGGAAATATGGCTATTTTATTGTGAGCAGTTTACAGCACCAGATTTTGCTGTGGGGGTCAGAGGGCTAAGTCCTAGCTTCTCCCCTCCCTCCTCCACCTCCCTCTAAAAATAAAAATTAATCAAGGAGTCAGAAAACACAACTTTACTCAAAATAAAACTGTGAAACTAAGAAAAATGTAGGTCAATATAATCACATCACCTCCTACAAAATCATTGGATAGAATACATTAGGCTTTCTCCTAAAATCTTCCTTCTGAGGAGGTTGAGGAAAGCAATAGCAGATACCTACGGAGCACTTGCAAGGAGGGCTTGCATACTACTAATCAGCCAGAGGACTTTATTATCTTTCTATGTAAATGTTCAAAAACAGTCTTAGCCTTGCATAGAAAGGGTATTATGAGTCAAGCAAAGAAACTCTGAAAAAGACTGTGAAAGTCCAGCAAGAGGAGACAAATTTTTTATATATGTTCACACACAAGAGGATTTCTTTTTTCAGCTAAAGGATAGAGAGGCCGTCCTCAGAGTTTTACCCAAAGAAATTGGCCAGGCTTTAAGAATTGTCCCTTTAAAGCTGCCTTGTTAATGATAGCAGCCAGCATATAATACACATCAATGACTTCAGCTTAGACAGTTGGGATTTGAATGTTCCACTGCCGCATATCCCTTTCAAGCAAACTATTCATATAACAGCGCTTTCTTTTATTTTTTTTTTTTTTTGGGAAGTGCTATCAAACTGGGACCTCTTAATTTAAAAGGATTCATTTTTCTTTTTCTTTCTAAACCTTGTTAAGGAGTATAAGAATAACACAATGTGAAACTGATTTCCCCTAAAAGATAGAACAGCAATGTAATGAAAATGAAGCGGTGGTGTAGCAGATTGTAATCCTTCTGAAGAATAAAAAAGCCAGAGTTGAAAGTGAGGCGCCGGCATATGCTGCCTGAGATGAAAGTTACTGCAAAAGGTATTGGTATTTTGACCTAATAGAAGATGTAAAGAAAATAATGAGGTTACATGACCTCACACTAGTTTTCAAATCAGTGCTTTCTTATACGAGCATTTTGTTGTCAGCAGCTGTCTACCAATTATATTATCTAATGAAATACACACCCGAAGCCAGTGTCTTTCTTATTTCTCCCTTTCTATTTTTAAAATAGAAACCAGAAGAAAGGTCTCATCTTAACTTCAAGTATGCTTTAGATGGGTTTAAAATAAGTTAATTTGAAATGACAGTAAATAATCCTCCACCATTCAGTCACTGGTTTTGCATTTCTCTGTAATTATCTTTAAATAAGTCTTTTTAATCATGCTTAATATGTAGTGTTTTTTTCTTCCTTTCCTACTTTATGCCTCAGATAAAAATGACATTTCTGTAAGGAAACCTAAGTCATTATTCTTTGCCTCTGGGGATGTGTTCAAGGAGACGTATGAATTGTTCAGGAATTGTTAAGTGCTAGCCAATGCAGATTTTCACTGTGCTTCCCTGCCCTGTATGCTCCCATTGCTTCAAAGTAAATAGCTGCATCCTGTCAGCCACTACTTGATCAATGTCTTTGTGGTGACCCAATAAGGTCCATGAAAACAGAATGAGAAAAGATGAAGGTGATTAATGCTCATGGAAAAGCTGCAATAGGAAAGAGGTGAGGGGACAAAAACAAACTCATACCTCAGGAGCCCATGGATGTGTACTTGTGCAAGGGATTGGGCTGACACTTCAAGTAAGAGGAGCATATCCTATTTCATCCCCACCCTTAAATATCACCCATTTTACCTTATTAGCAGTTACTGCAAGCCCCTCTGTAAAAGGAAGAAGTCTTTGCAGCTCATTTTTCTCAGGCACTTAAGGATCATTACTCTAGTAGTAAGGCAAATGTTTTATTCATTTTGCCACAGACCAATTTCTTTACTAAGGCTTTAGTTAACAAAATGCTGCACAACTTAGCAGAGGTATGATTGATCAAGCAAGAAGAAACAGAATTTGGGTATCCTGATGAAATTTTCCACCAGTCTGCTCAGTTAACATCGATCAGCGTTAGCTGGGTAGTAACACTTGAATACTAACTAGGTGATTTCATCCATTGGAGAAAAATGGGTTACTATACCTTTAAGTTAGTATTACTTGAACGTTTTGTTTTTGAATAATTTACAACCGTTAACTATTGTCTGCCTCTTCCCAGTTGTCTTCTTTTTTCTTTGCTACGGTGCTATCCATGCAGACAGCATAGGTTTGAGGCAGAAAGACATGGTCCTCTGAGAATGAATGGAGCCAGCAGCAAAGATGCAGTTTCTGCAAGAGCAGTTAGGTTGTGTGCTCAGTCAAAAGTGACGTATTAACAAAGCCCACACATAATCAGTGGAACAGCATCTGCTTCAGGGTTGTCCTGCTGCAACCCCAGGCCAGCAGCTGCTTCCCACAGGCTGCAGGTGTGCCCTGACTGCTAAATCCGGGGCTTCACAGAGTCAGGCTCTGCCCAGCACACCTGTGAACATGCCCTGTACCCAGTATCAGCAGACATGCTTTTTTTCTTCTGCCAAGGAGCTTTTTCAAGTAGCATATCCACTTGGAGTGGAAAAGACAGAATTCAGCTGACAAAATATTTTGATAGATTGCTTTGGATACCTATTAAAGAGAGAAAAAAGCTGCTGGATTCTTAAACTAAAGTGAAACTTTCTGAACTGAAATCAACACACACATCATTGCAGAAGTTATTGATCCCCTTTTCTTCACCAAACAAGCTGGTCAACCACTGGGAAAGGCTGACTGTCAAAGTGGTTGAGTCCTTGTCCCTGGAAATGTTCAAAAACTGTGCAGATGTGGCACTTACAGACATGGTTTATTGGTGAATTTGGTGGTAGTGCTATGTTGATGGTTGGACGCGATGATCTTAAGGGTCTTATTCAACCTTAATGATTCTATGATTCACTTTATATTACAAAATTTTTAACTCTTCACTCTAAATTATACACATCTGTCTCATACTAATGAGATTCATAAATGCTATCCATACAGAACAAAGCAAAATATTTTGATTTTAATTTTTAGATTTCAAAAGTGATAATTCTACAGAAAACTTGTATAACAATGATGAAATTTCAATTATTATGTTGTGTCTCATCATGTAAAGCAACCAAGTGCTCTTTTGTAGGTCATCAAAACCCAGGGCTCATTTTGATGCCTTTTTACCTGTCTCATCTCTGAGTATTCCAGTCAACCTGCTAAAATATGTTTCTGTCTTGAGTTTAGCTGGCTTTTAACACTCTTTAACATCAATGGACTGGAAAAAAAATCAAATTCTTGGGAATTTGATTGAGGAGAATTTGATACAATTTGGATTGAATATACTCTGGACCTCTTCAGGTGCACTTGAGCCAAAGAGAATTGATTTGTATTGGACATATGTGTAAAATTATATAATGGGCTGACCTTTTCAGCAGAAATACATGGCTCATTCTCTGGTGCAGATTTCCCTGTGATAATATATTTCTAAAAAGAAAATAGAGGGGAAAAGGTAACCAGACCACATCAGTCAGAGTAGCCTAACTGAGCCAGGAATGTGTCGTCTTGAATTTCCTTCCTGTCAGAAACACCTTATATTAGCAGCAAAGAGAAAAACCTATTACCATTACTTTTACACATCTACATGTTATAAAAGAGAGAGAAAGAAAAAAAATCCTTTAGTATATACTCAGTGAAAAGTCTCCACTGGACCAAAAGGTGTTTTCTTCACCTCATGAAACACAAACAGTTTTAAAGAGCTACATTCAAGCTTCTGTTACATTGAGTTGCTCCTGAAAAATGTTTGACAGCTGTTAGAAAGGAAAACAGTTGTGTGCTGTAAAGACCTATCCACAGGACATGCCCTAATGACAGTGGATACCTGATACCCATTGGCCCAGTTTTTCAAACTCTTCCATATATATGTTAGGGGAGCAAGGAAAATTTGCTCCTGCAAAGCCTAATCTTGCAGAACATATAGATCATGCTATATTCTGCTCAGCAGAGAGGCCACACACAGACACCACCACACTGTGTAGTTAGTGCCGCTGTGAGATGGAGGGACAAAGCTTCCCTGGCTGGGTGAGAAGACTGCCAGGTGTCCTTTGGGAATCAGTGGTGATCCAAGGCTCTCTTGGGGCCAGTAGGATGATGTTTTAACGACTTTGAGTTTTAACACATCACCAGAGGTACCTGACAGCCTGAGTGAATTCTGGATGATTTTGAAAAATGCGTGCTCTAATTAAGATAATGAAATGACCAACAGAAGCATCAGGAACAAAGGATGGGAAAGCTAACTACACACTAACCCATCTCATCCCTGTTCCCCAAGTAACTGAGGCAATTGGACCTTTTTGGTGTGGGGTTTCTCTTTTATTTATGTGTGACTTTTCTCATTGCTAATACCATTGATACAGGTGTCTGATGGACTTGTGTGCTACAAAAACATGTAACTACTGCTTGTGACAGTGTTGTACTGGTGGTGACTGAGGCAGTGCTTCCAGGTGAGCAGGACGACTTCCTTCTTCTGCCCAGGTGGGTTATCTACCTGCCTGCCAGCCACAAGAGGCAGTGCTCTCACAGTCTCTTCTGGAGTGTTTACAAGAAGGAAAAACATACTAAGTAACTGAATTAAGAATCTCTTCCTTGTTTTTTTTTGTGAATTTCTTGTAAACTATTTCTTCATCTGCTTTGTAATAGGACATCAAATCTGAAGATATGGTAGATGCATAAAGGCATGATAAGCTGAGCTGGGTATGGCAAGAGTCATTGCATAGGCTACTGGTGGAAAACCATAGGGTTATGTGCATATTTGAATCCCAAGGAGGGGAAATTATTTAATATGGGAGGGTGCCCTGTTGTGTTTCTCATTTGTGTGTGCACACACACATACAGATGTAGAGGTACTTATGCATGTGCAAGCTATTTCTGTAGAGTCAAATGGAATTTGGATCAAGACACAAATCATCTAAAACATCAAGCTCTCTTCTTAGTCGAAAAAATGACCTTTTCACAAGTTAAATGTACCTTTTCAAGTGACAGCTCATGGAATGAGAGGTAGCAGACTTGAGAAACTTGCTGACAAATGCCATCCTTGTTTTATTTCAAGGATCTAGGGCAAAGGGCATGTTGGAAATTATTAGGCTAGAAAAAAACTGACATGTCAGACAGGCAGGCATTTAAGCTCCACAAAAGAGTTTGAGGGAAGAGATATTAATTCCTTAGAGTTATACTCTGAAACTTTGACATGTAATAATTTTTTAATCTATTGTTTTTTAATTTCACCATAGTATGCACAGATTCTGAATGCAGTAAATTCCTCTTAATTGGAGCAGATTGGAGAACAGCTATCACCCTGATTAAGAAAAGACACCCCTAACAACAAGTCTGACAAAATTGCTCTCTGAATTTCTGCTTGGCAGAATTGATTAATTTTCTGCCATGCCTAAAATCTAAGACATTTATTGCCGTAAGAACAGAGCACAATCTTCAAAGTCAGGTGAAATACTCTGTTCTGTATAATAAAGATTTTTTAAGTTAGAAATTTCTATAAAAAGAGATTCAAATTTAGAAGGCATTGTTGGGACAACTTGATTTATTTAATCTGACCTGAACCGAATTTTTAAAAATAAAAATACGTAAACACATCTTTTATTTTTAGGCTAATCACAAAGACAGAACTCTTTCACATGCTAGCACTTGTTTATAATTTTTAAGAAAAGTGAATTTCTAGATTCAGAAATAGCTCTATTTTTCAAGCAGTTATATACAACACTAATGTAATAAGTCACATAACAATCAAGTTACTATGTAGGACTGAGAGGTTTTTTGTAATCATTTGGTGGGTTGAAAAACAGCAGATTTGTTCATTAACTTGCTAGGTGATATCTACCTCTATACACATTACAATATTGAAAATATTTCCCAGGAACACATTGTTACTCACTAGAAATAATATTGGGCTATGGTGCAATTAAAGTAAAATAAAACGTACTGTGAATATAGCTAAACAAAATGTAAGTACAAAATATAGATATATCAAAAACACAGCTTCCGTTTCAGAAACAATGGCATCTATAATGTTAATTTACACACTGATGTAAGAGTTGAAGACAGGTAAATGGACTTAAAACTGCCTATTTCAACAAGCCCCACATGCTTACTTTGCATGCATGGATAGTTTGTCCAAAACATTGAGTTTGTAACGCTTAATGCTATGTCTCTAGAAAACATGTGGCTCTTTAAACCACAGTCAGATCTTCATATCAAACCTGTATGTCCCTAACATTAAAATATAGGTAACTGTTGTCTGAAGACTAATGCCATAACTCTTTGTCTTACATTTGTCCATGAAAGCACAGTGTCTGTTTCACTATATATTGTGAAAAAAAAATTGTTTTCCCTAATAATAACTTAGACTAATTCCTTGAGTTACATGCATTATGTATGTAGTTATGTATGGAGAATAAAAATTACCCAGGCAAGCACACAATGCTGTACTATGTATCATAGGAAAGCTCTGTACATATTGAACTTTATACTCTTTGTGCTGATAATAAATATTTGCTGCAGAATCATTGTCCAGTCGTAGGAATGCTGCTGTCACTTTTTCAGTAGCTAAATGAGAATTGTAGATTTTTATTCACCATTATTAACTTATATTAAAAAATACCTGACTGAAGATATTGCTGTGCATTTTCTTCCAGTAAAATGATCACATTCAGTCAATCTTGACAATTTGAGATAAGTCCAGACTAAACCTAACCTTATCTTACTGTAAACAACATTGTCTGAAAGCTTTTTGAAAATACTATCTTCATTTCCTTCTCTTGAAATTGAAGGTTACCTTCAATTGAAGGTTGGAAAATCCTCACTGATGCTGAACTCAGCAGAAGACTGGCAGCTATCCTCTGTGGCAGTGACCTGGCACACAGCTGTGGGATCACCCATGTCCTATCTGCTTGCACATGTGGCCTCAGGCTTGGGTTTGCTCCTCTGCAGATGGGTTGAAGGAGATGATTCCAGACTGAGAAGGAAGGCCCAAATCAGCTGCTGAGTGCTTGGACACAGTGGATATACACATGCCCATCAAAGATGCTGTGCAGGTGTAATAGCCACAGAGGCACAGAATCTTTAAATTTGGAAGAGGTCTTCAAGATCATCTAGTTGAACCACCAGCACAGTACCACCATAATCACTCCTAAACTATTTCCCAAAGAGCCACATCAAGATGTCTCATGAGCAGTTCCAGGGACAGGGACTTCACCACTGTCCTGAGGAACTTATTTCAGTGCCTGACTATAATTTCAGTGAAAAAAATCTGTCTAAACTGAACCTCCCGTGATGCAACTTCAGGACCAAGTCCTCTTGTCCTGTCACTTGAGACCTGGCAGAAGAGAATGGTACACTTGTTACAACCTCTCTCAGGCAGTTGTAGAGATTGATGAAGTTCCCCCTGATCCTCCTCCTTTCCAGACTAAACAACTCCAGCTCCCTCAGATGCTCCTCATGGCGCTTTGTTTTCGAGACCCTTCATCAGCCTAGTTGCCTTTCTTTGGGAGAACTCCAGCACCTCTGTGTCCTTTTTGAAGTGAGGGCCCCAATGCTGAACATGGGACTAGAGGTACAGCTACACTTTATCAAGACTTTATAACTATTTAGATTAACTGCTGCAATCTGGGGCATGGTATTGTCTCTAAAAGACAGCTGGTTATGATCTGCAGCCAGATTAGAACTTGCATGAGGTTTTGAGCCTCGGCCCCATTTTTTTCTCTGGACTATTCTGGTTTGTGAAATTACATTTTGGCTGATGGCAAATCACGCATTGATACAATGGCCTGAATATAAGAAGGGGTTGGTCTGAATGATATGATTTTGTAGAGGGTGAGCATGGAAGACATGTTTGGCTTTAGTTCAAGTGTTGTTATGTTAAATTATATTATTACACAAAGTGAGAATGAAAAATTGAAATATTGTTATTAAAAATTGAGATGGTGATATGCTATTACATACCATAAGTAAGGATATTTACCATATACAGCACTGTTTGCTGCATAACACTAGAAATATAAATTAATATTTTATTTAAAACCATCTATGTTTTAGCAGTTTATTCTGATTTTCTGAACTTGCAACATTCACCCATACATAGTGAATGTTGAGAACATGATGAGCAATCAGAGAACTTTTGATTTTAATGGCAGCAGTAAATCATAGCCTCCTAGTTCTCCTCCAAGGGTCTCTTGGTACATTTTATTTGGCCTCTGAAATAAGGGAATGAAAATAATTTTTAAATTTAAAAACTCTGGTCTTGGTATGGGTTCTCTCTGTTTCTTTGGACTCTTGGCTCTCTGGACAAGCCTTCTTTAAGCTCTGCATAGATGCTCCCATTAGTTAATTCCTGAACTGTGAGTTAACATTCCTTCCAAAGTTCTCATTTTAATACTTTCTCAACTCAGCAAGTTTTAATATCTATGCAAACATCCAATCTGTTCTTGGATCCTGCTGAAGTCTTTGCTCCAGATATATGTTATTGCACTGAGTCTCAAGGACTCAGGCTGTGCACTGGGGAAAGAGCTTCAGTGATTAGAGGTCTATAAAATTCTGGCTTTGATCTCTTTCTTTGCCAAAGGCTGTATGAATTGGGTCAATTCTTTAAAAGTTATTTATAATAAAATGTTTAGCACAATTAAGGATTTTGTTAGGTATGCCTGAGTGTTACTGTGACTGAGAGGTCTAATTTTTTGGACATGACTCTATTTCTATACTCCTAAATGTCTCCTTTATAAAGATCTCTCTCTACCTTTCTGTGTCTCCAGCTATACATAACCCACTAAACAGATTACACCTCACAGTTCCTGTAGTTCATCCTCCTGTTCAGGATAGGTGGGAGGAGTGCATGTCCTGGCAGGTACTGTGCCTGGACAAACTGGCCCAGATAAGTCCCCAGAGTGTACTGCACCACACAGCCAGCTGTGGGAAGCCAGGATGCTGCTGCTGGGGGAGGATGGCTCACTGAGGAAAGGCCAAACCTGCCCTGCCTGCAGTGTCACTCTGTAGTTCCTGGAGAGCTGTTCTCCACATTTTCTTCCATCCTTGCTGGAGCTTCCCCTCCCCTAGCTCCCATGGTTCCTGGGTTGCCCCTGCCTTGTCACTCCTCAGCACTGGTTGCAGCAACTTGGCAAGAGCTCCTGCATGGAAAAGTATTTTGCTGTGCCAGTGCTGAATGTGGTACTTGCAAGCAATACTGGGCTTCTTCAGAGACAAATCTTTCAGATTTCCTCCTCCCCCAAAAACTGACACTGAAGAAATATTGTATTCTAAACGTCTTTCTAATTAAATAATTGGAAGTCACAGAGCTACAGTAAATAAATATATAAGTAAAATGCCTGGCAGTATTTGGCATAATTTATTCATTTCTCTTTTAAAACTCAATACACCACACCTTTTAATAGCTTGCATGCTGACATCCTATATGTCATTCTTTGGTTCCCTGTCACTTCTTGCAGTTCTATCCTTCCAAAAAAAAAAAAAATTAACAATGGAAAGCCTGAAATGTCCTTAATAGCACCTTAAGAGCAATAAAAACATTAATCTTATCCTGAGGACTAGTAATCTACTTAGACTTCATGATAAGGACATAGTGGACTTTATCTGAAACAATTAGTCAAGATTCTGGATGTCTATAGGAGGATTTTAAGCAGACGACCTCGTGCAATCCTGTGTTACTTGGAAAGAAGCACTTGTGAATTTCCTTGAAATTGCTAATAGGAGTTGGGGGAACAGACACCAGCACTTCAAGCCTTGTTTAGCCTGAAGAGTCACAAAGGACTTATTGTACTTTGTGTCTAATAGGCTTTTCTCTGAAAATCTTTAGCCATTAGTGTGCCAAATATCCTTTGCCTTCTGCTGTATGTTATGTTCAGCAATTGCATCAGCTAATAAACTCCCTGTTCCCTTGAAATTCTGTCTGCCCAGATCCAAGTCTGTGATAATGTGAACTAAAACATTTTCCTCAGGACATTCAGCTCTGCATTTTAAAAACACATAGAGCTCTGGAAAGCAGCTGCTCTGGAGTCTTAAAAACCCCTTCTCTATATTGACCAAATCAGCATGACCTATGGATACCTCTTTTTTTTTTTTTGTTCATTAAATTCAGGGAATGACAACTCACAGAAGATGATATCTACCGTTCTTTGATCACTCTTATGTGGTCTGAATAGTCTGGTTTGCTTCTTTTGACAAGACAAGCCTGAAAGGCACAGTAAAAAATACAGGATTTCAAAATATAGCAGGCAAGGGTGCACGTATCAAAACTTAGGGATTGACAGCCTAAGTCTCATTTGCAGAACTAAAAATCCTGAGGACAGTCATGGAGACAGAGAGCTCTCTCAGAATTTGCTGCACCTTTTAGCCTGTGGTGTTAGATCTGTCTTGTGGTTTTGTCTCCTCTGAGTTTATTCAGGTGGAGGTATAAAACTAGTGCTAGAGAAGGTCAGTGTCATGTATTCATTTTGTTTTAAATAATTGATGATGTTTCCTGTTTCTGCTTACATTAATTGCTCTCAGGTGTTAGAGAATTGCTCAATGAGTTGCCTTTAATTTGTTTCTTTAGAAAAGCAGCATGCTGCTTTTCAGTATATGGTAAATAATGTGTTCAAGGCAGTACTTTCTAACTGGAGGTTAATAAGAGTGCACTGACTGCGTGTTTGGGTGCTATTGCCTCTCTGCATGTGTGCATATGGGAGCTTGTGGAAAGAGAGAGGAACAAGGAGGAGGAGTACAGGCAGTGAAGAGACTCAGATTCCTCTGTGCCAATGTTTAAAAGTATAATTTATGTTCCCTTGTTTCAGGCTGTATATTGTGTGTCTGATTCAGGAAAGCATAGAGTAATCAACTGTTGCTTTCATTATAGCTGGTATCATTCAAATATTCAACACCTGCAAGGACCTGGATCAGTAATAAAATAGTTTTGATTTTTCAATTCTGCTGTGTGATTTATCTGATTTGTTGCAGGAATGAAACAACGAAACAACGAAAGCTAGATATCACATTATCAAAAATTCAAGCAAAACTGGTTTAGAGGTATCATGCCCACAGAATAACAGCAGTATTTATTATTATTATTATTTTCTTCCTTAATGAGCCCTTTCTTATTCAAATGCAGAGTTTCTACAGTTTATGATTGCCAGTGGGGTTCAAAATGTGCTGGAGGAGCATTGTCTGAGAGGAATTACATTACATTATTTTATTAAAACAACTACATCTCTGTTCTGTTACTATCTTGATGATGATCTTCTACTGCATCTAAACTTTCTGGTGGTGCAGAGAGCCCTGTATTTTGTCTGAGTCTGCAGCGACATAAGCCAAATGGTTCTGGCAGTGAAGATCAAATGAAGGTGTGGGATGGCTTTGAACTCAAGCCCTGTCCCACAAGGCAGTCTGGATGGGTGATTTTCACTTTTATCAGAATTGATCAAGGATAAGTAGAGCTCTCTCTTTTGAGTAGTGCCTACTGACTACACCTATTTGAATTTACATTTTTGGTTCAATATTCTATGTGACAGCTTAGTGGCTCGTGACCTTTGCAAATATGTTATGATTTTTGGAAGATCACATTGGATGCCATCTTACTGTTTTCCTTTTTCTGTCCTGGTGAATAATCTACCTGCTGTCTTTCAGTTTCCTTGTAATGTAGTTGTAGCATGATTAGACTGCCCTTATTTCTCAGAGTTCCTGAAGGCATAAGTGTATTTCATGGTTTTAAGTTGTCTGCCATTTTTTTTGCTCTACCTACATGTTTTCCAGGAGTCTTTGGAGCTTTCATTTCCTTAAGTCTGTGGTCTCCCTGCCTTTGGCTTAGGAAAGGATGCTGGTTTGGCCCAAGAAAAAGATATCTGATGAGCCAGACATCAGCTACATGTTAGTGGTAATAAATCTGTCTTAGTGGTCCTCAGTGTTCCAGTTTATAGCCCAAGAGCAGCTGCTGCATATCTGATTATGGACATTGCCCTCAGGTGGGTACCAGATTGGAGTATGAATCTCAGACTCTCACATCGCTAAAGAATTGTTGTTGTCAAGAAAATGCCTGTGGTAGGACACATCTCCCATGCCCACTATGGCAGTGTAAAACAGAATCTCTAATCAATTGCTGAATGATAGGGCTCAGGAGGGGCACAGGCTGGAATATAATAGCTTTCCTGGGCTGAAGAAAAACTAAAAAAGAAGGAAACTCTCTGCTCAGGCTGACTGCAGTGTTTGCTGTTGCATCATGACTGATGAAGACCACAGTAGACATCATGTCTCTCTGTGTTCCCATACTCAGCCCCAGTGTCAGAAATCTTGCCACATGGGACTGCAACCACCAAGCACGCCTGCTCTGTTCTTGCAATCTCTTGTTGCAAAGACGGAGGCTAGCAGCTCCCTCCATCCAAGTTTGGCCTTGCAATTTGATTACCACTGGTTACAGTCAAAAGGGAACTGTGCCTACAGTGAGGATGCATCTGTACTAAAACACATATGCCTGACCATAAAAAAAAGTCACAAACACTAAAGGCAGTAGAAACACACAGGCCTGGGCTCTAAGTTCGTTGAGCTCCCACAGATGCATATTTCTGGCATTTGTAACCCTGGAGGATTTCTGAACCAAACTCTGTAGACTAGTATGGTATGCACTCAATATTGTTGTGCAACATGTTTGGGGAAAAAAAAAAGTATATATATGTAAAGTATATATGTAAAGTGTGAATTTGTCTAATAGAGGACCTATTTTTTAAATTAGACAACTAGTTAGACACCTGTCTCCCTTGAAAATAAAAGCTACCTTTATTTCAGAGAAATTAGATAGTTGACTAATTTCTTTGATATAACAGAGACATGTATATGTAGTCCAGCTGCTAAAACAAGCCATGCTGTCACAAGCTTTTTACAGTATGTAATTTTGACCTTGAACCTCCTGGCCAAGGCCTTTTGGCTTTGTATCTCCAAGGCAGACCAGTCCTTCAGTGCCAGAAAATGCTAGCTTTAAGTGCTAGACTTAGTGCTTTTCTCCTGTCACCTCTCCCAGTACACAGGGAGACCCTGAGAATAAAGTTGGCACTGATGCCACATGTCCATTCCTGGGATGAAGGTTCTGGCCAGCCCAGCTGTTCTCATGGAATGCCCACGTCTCTCCCTGAAAGGGCAGTTTTGTCCCCTCAACTCTAGGAGAGAACACTAGCCTGATTTGTGCTAAATATTTTTTTATTTATATCATCCACTGGATCCAAATATCCTCTCAAACATGGAGCACAAGTAAATAAGCCCAGGTGTCTGGTATTATTTACATTATACTGGCATCTCCACTGACCTAAAGAGCAAAAGAAAATAACAGGGCATATTTGAGGCTTAATAAAACATTGCAGTAGGGAGTCTTTTCCAAGCCATTACAAGCATTTGCTGGAAGTGCATTTGCTGATTTAACAAACTGGTTAGGACAAATGTTTAACATGCTGTTGTAATGATATTCAGATGCTTTTCTTAGTATTTGTTGATCTGCAAAAATGTGTCCTTGCCCAATTGCGCTAGAGAGTGGATTAAATAAATAAATAAGTGCAATGTGATGCGTTTGCACAAAAGCGTAGCAGTGACTGCCCCTGACAGATGGATAAAAAGTCAATATGATGTCTGAGACAGACCAGGATCTGCACTGCAGAATAAATTACATGATTCGCTGAATGCCTGGGCTTCGCACAGACATACACAAAATTGGAAAGATAAAAGCTTGCTTTGGCTTCAGATGATATTCACTGCCTGATGGATTTACTAGAAGCCCCAGTACAGTCATACTGTATTGAATTATTGGCCTCTATTTAGCTGTGTGTCCGTCGAAGCTTGAGTGTCCATTTAAGCGTAAGTGAGCTGGAGCCCTGCCAAGGCTGTTTGAAGCTTTGTGTACAGAGGAAGATGCGAGGTAATGGCTACTAGTTTGAATAACGGGGCTTACGGATGTTGGGGATAGACAACAAAGCATGAGATGCCTTCTTATCAATATTAATGTCAACATAAATATTAATACAGGCTGCCTAGCACATCATTTTTGAATGATTCTTGTTTTCTTTCTATTTTAACACAAAAGGCTGGAGATTACTGATTTCTTTCTCTCTTTCTTTCTCTCTCAGAAGGGGGAGTTTGAGAAAGACCATTAGCTTTACAGCTATCCATTGCCTCAGCAGCAGGATTTCTACAAGGCAAAGGAGGCAAATGAAATGCTAGCTTTAAGAAGCATACTCTACCAATAAAATAACTGATTAGCCTTGTAATATACTGTACAGAGCTATTGTTATGGATTCATTATTATACTGTACCAAGGCAAATCAGTTAGGAAGCAGCAGGTCACTTACAGAGAGCCCCATGAGATGGTCATAGCGTTGCTGTAGCTACAGCACAGGTCAGACAGGCTGAGTGCTTAGCTGCTTAACACATTGGCTTGCCTTTCAAGAAGCCTGGGGCTCTGTTTTTGGCCTGGCCCTTGCACATGATGAGTTTAGCTTGTATAATGGCTCAGCACGCTGAGGGAGGGAGACTGCCTCTGAGAAATGGCTGTCAATTGCAATGCTGCTGGGCAGAGGGTTTATCCAGTTAACTACTCTTCAGGAAAGAAAAAAAAAAAAAGGAAAGTAACCCTCAGACTGTATTGTGCTGATCAGCTGGATTGGCAACAAAAATGAGCAGGATTTTGCTCCAGGTGAATTAGCTGCATTGGCAGCATGAAGGAAAGAAACGATGAGAAATGATGTGCCTGTGGGAGTAAGGAGGCACACAGACCAGAGAAAGATGAGATGTTATTTTGAGACATGAATAAAATGCATCACAAATCTTCCATCATCTTCCAGATAACGCGTTCATGTCAGGGACTCTGACTCACGGTTTCTGGCAAGTTGTAATGGGGATATTTACAAGGTTATTGCTCTCAGCTGTCCCTTTGTGCTGCTGCCAAAGGTTACTGCCCTGAAGTGGGCATGGCAGATGTGAATATGTACTGGCTCCTCAGCTGCCCTAGTTCAAAGCTCTCATACTAGAACAAGCCACAGCAGCAGAAAATGCCTCAACTGAATCCAAGAGAGACAGTCAGAGCTCACAGTTTTGTCAATTTTCTTCAAAGCATGCATGGTATTAAGCAACTATTTGCTCTGAATTTTAAGTGGTACTGGTAACAGTATTGCAGACTTTTGGAATTTATCAATAAAAACTCTTTATCACTGAAAGGAAAAGGGAGAGAATGGATCCAGCTTCTGCCTGATAAAGTGAAACAGGGAGATTTGGGTTTAAAGACCTCTTGATGAGGCATTCCGATAGGTTTTTTTCTTTCTTTTCACTTCCTCCTTCCTCTGAAATCACTCTTTGCTAAATATGAAATGGAGTTACTACCTCTCTCTGATGGCAGGGGGAGTGATCTCTTCAGACTCCTATATGTTTGGGTCATATGTGCAGTGCCAAAAGGTCACTTAAGAATCAGGCAAGGAGAAAAATATTGTATATTTGGAAAAGTCTCTGGATACATGTATCTTTCATAGGGCGAAGAGACACCTTGCAACTTCCTACAGTAGCGACCTCTAACACTGCTCCTTTACAGTCAAAGAACTTTCTTCTGGGAGTGGTACCTCAATTTCTCACATTTTCTCTGCATCAGACTGAAAATCTTTGATTTAAATGGTGTTATTTGACTCGTTAAGTTACTTACCATCATGGCACATGAGATCTGAAAAAGCCCTCTGGCTTTAGGTTGTGTGAAGCAAAGATTCATCCAGTCATCTGCACCACAGCTTGATGTTCACTATAAGGTTTTCAACTGGCTGATAGGAAATGCCATCACCATCATGCCTTCTGTCATACCAAGACCCATTAACAGATTCCAAGAAGATCAAGACAGAATGATAACTACTGAATTTCATTAAGGAAAATGAAAAAAATCACATTCTTAGTTGATAGCAGGATTCATAAGAATGTCTGTTTAATTAATTTCTAATAGGGATGGAACTATGTAATCTGTGGTAACTCAATAAAATAATAAAGAATTCTCCGAATTATGCATTATGATGCTGCAAAATCACTCCTGATTAATTTATGCTACTGTTGCCTTACGTTTTTTTCTACAAAATAAGAGAGCCACAGGAAGGTCGAAGTTAAAAGAGCATCCTGGATAAGCTTTTCGTGCTTGCACAAATCCATCTCTTCACTGTAATATACAAGGGAAATTGTAAGACTTATGTCTCAGTCCAAATGTCTATGACTTCTCTAATGCTTCAAGGTCAAATGTCAATCTTTTGCCTTCTGGAGTGCCTGCCTGTAGATGTTCCCAGATTTAATGCATGCAATCTATTCTAATTATCTTTTTTAAAAATTCAAAATACACTTCACTCATGAGGCAAAAAAAAATCAAAAGAAAGTCCCAAGCAAATGTTAAGCAGCATATTAATGAAGCAGGACTAATTGCTTTGAAAAGAATAGTTATCTGGGTTCCAAGATTAGTTACATGTGCTCTGGTTAATAAAATGAAAACCTTGTACATTTGAAAGTCATTTGCCTCATCCAGATATTTCCAGTTTGTCTGTCATTCAGTGTTGTCAAATATTGTCTAAAATCCCTTGGAAGCAGTGACTGTCTTTTCAAAAAACTGTGTTTTCACTGTTTAATACTCCTTTATTCACTATCAAGCAACAAATAAACTCTGTGATTAGACCATTTCCTATTTCTAAACACATTTATTCCTTCTCACTCATAAACATTAATAAACATTTGGAAATTAATTGTAACAGTGTAGTCTGAAACAATAGATCTTGGATAGAAAGTTCTTCACTTCTGTGGAATATAGTTTAGTCACTTTTGGGAAGGAAAAGAAAAAATTGTCTTGCTTTGCCTGTGTAAAATAAATTCTATTACACTTTCCTTTGAAAAGTTAGCACCCCACATATCATAGGAAAGAAATAATACGTGGATTTTTTAATGAGAGCAATACATTTTGCAATCTTTGTGAATAGTGACCAAGGACCATAAGACCTTAAAAAATAGTTTATTTCTCAATCAGCAGTGTTTTCTGGCTTACCTGGAAACTCATTCATCATTGGGCAGATCTTATTCCATGACCAAATATTAATTTCCAAGCAATCACTATGCACACATAAATATTTTAAATAAGTGCAAAGAATTCCTTTCGCTCATTCACAAAATATTTGTTGAACCTGGGCACTGTGGGGAAGAGAGCTACTGAATTTGAATGTGGCTCAAAATCAAGGTTTCCATCTTGGTATTATTTGCACACATATTGAGACAAATATGTTCCTCAGGAAAAAAATTGCCCAAGGTCATACTGGCAGGCCTATTGCAGTTGTTTTGTCTTCCTCTGTGGTGTAATCTGTCTTCTAAAGTCACCTGTTAACTTTCCTGCTACTTCATAGATATAGTACATTAAAAGTGTCCTTATTCTTTTCTGCTTCATTTCCTGTGACACTTTATAGCTCCTGTGGATTTGGTTTTGTACTAAAGGTTTTAATTTTGCTGTGGGGTGTTGGAAAGGGTTTTTATGGCTGGTGGAAGATATGGGAGATGTGAGACAGCAGCTCTGTGGACCCTTTTGATGACTGGCTGTTTGCAGGGCTGTCTGCCTTTACAAGGGGCCAGAGACATCAGCTCAGGCAGTCACTGCCAGTCCCACACCCCTGTGTCCCACACTCCCAGGTGTTCTTCCCAGTATGGTTCACGCTGGCTCCTGACAGCAGCCCACCTTTCTGCCTGCAGCTTGTCAATCCTGCCTGCTCACACACCCACCTCCTCTCCCAGTGTCCAGCAAAAACTAAGGTTTATCAGGAGTGTAATTTTCCAGCTTGCAAGTTTCCAGCAGACGTCCCAAGTGGTGCTACTATCTAAAGATCCTTTCCCAAATGATATACTTGGTGATATAAAGAAGGAAATATTGCAGGTTAATAAATCCCTAATGTATGCTTAGGGAAAAACAAGCCATTAAACTGAGCTGGTTTCTCAGGTGGACTAGAGATAGGATAATCATGAAGGTTTTCTCTGATTTGGGAGTTGAATAACATATTCCTGAAAAAGAACTCCCCTGTTGTATCTGATTATGGTCTTCACTATCAATAAATACACAGAATTTTTATAATGCTTCTCAGGTTTCAGAATATGTGAATTATGTAGCCAAAATACAGACTTTACAGCTGAAAATTGAGATACAAATATGAGGGACAAATATAATATATATTGCTACACAATGCTAATTGAGTGTACCCTATACTACATATTCAGCATAGGATAACTGGGTAAATGTTGTGCAATTTGAATAAAGAAGCTAAGAAGAAGAATAATAAATGACTCATTTTGAACTAGCAAAAAGTGACAATGGAACTTGAATTTCTTATTAATAATAAGCAACATAATAATGAGAAATTATTATTAAAATCATAGAGATGGAAAATGTATGCACAGCAGATGGCACAAGTGCTGAAGTGATTCACTGGTGAAGGAAACTGCAAAGAGCTTCACAATACCATATAAAAAATGGACTGTCTGTAAGAAATAAAATGAAAGACAACTATGTATGGTGGAAGGAGTTTTAAATTACTGGTGGCTTTTGTGTCGGTCAGTGCTTCTGAAAATACAATGTGGGCTTTGCTGTGAATTAGCTCAGTGAAGTTGTCCGTTCAAAGTATACACTTCCAGTCATAAAAGTAAAGAAGAGCTCTGTCTAGACTAAATTTGCTACTGTGGCTGCCGGCCCACAGAGGCTGTCCGAGATCAATGAACTGTGCAATCGTAGAACTTGCAAACCAAGCTGAAGTATTACATCCTCTCCAAAAGGTCCTAAAATAATGCTGTAGTGTGTACAGAGTGCCCTTCCTGTGGCCAGATGTCATAAACAGTGTCAAGCTGTCTTGCAATCAAGTCTCTAGTGCTGTTATGTAGGCTGTTGCTGCTTATTTTAACCTGTACAAACTAGTGCAGGGAACAGATTTTTCTATGTTAATTGTAATTTTTTTTACCAAGTGCCTTGCAAGTGCCTGGCACAGGAAAGTGGCTCCTTAAGAGGCCAGGGGCTCGTAAAGGATTAGGATCTGGTCAATCACTGTGGCTGTGCCCTAAAATATTAATGAACAGCAGTGAAAGTTCATCTTCCACTCCAATAGTCAAAGGAAAGATGATGGAAAGAAGCAGCTTGATCAGAAAGGAAGCCACAAGGACTTTGGTTTTTAAGCTCACCGGTTGAAGGCATGGGTTCTGTGAAGAATGTTGCTGGCAGGGACACTGTACGTGGGCAAGGCTCCCTCAACCACCTTTGCTTGGAAGGACACTTAGGCCAGTTTAGGAGCAAGGACAGCCTTTTGTGTGTCCAGTTCAGATCTCATTTCACAAGTACAGCCGGTAACAAATATCTCAAAATGGAGCTGGGGAAACAAAAGCTGACAAAACTGACATTGCCCCTACAAATGCAAGTGCTGGGCAGCTGTAGTTGCAGCAGCCACAGGAAGCCACAGGAAGCCACAGCTTCTGCCAGAGCACATCACAGCCAATTTTTACTAGACCTCCTAAGGCACCTCTGGGACCAGGGGACCAAGATCCTGCCAAATGCCAGGGTCTGTGGTACTTTACTCTGCAACATGCTAATCTTGTTTCCAGAAAATGTTACAGCAATGAAATTGACATGGCGAAAATGTGGGTTATTTTATTTCAGGTCTTCAAGTTAGCCAAGTCTACTTCACTTAAACTCTCCTGAAAAAGTTAGTCTCTTCAAATAACCATTCTAGATGCAGAGTGTACGTAGCTTGTGCTATGTTGCTTTATATTTTCTCTTGTAATTATTTTAATAATGTAAGCACAAAGTAGTTGTATAAATGGCAAAGAATTAATTCTTTGTGAGTTTTGGAATAGTTTTTTTCAGCCAGGTATATTGTATATAGAATAACTTCCTTCTCAGTGTAATTGCAGTTATATTTTTTAATATGAAATACATCACCCCAGAGAAAATTATTAATATATTAGTTCAAAACAAACCCAAATGCTTAATACATATCAAAAAGAAATATGAACAAAAGAAATACATCATGGTACCACCAGTCTTTCCAACTGAATCCTTTCCAAAGTAAATCAAAAATCTTATTGAAATTGTTTGTAGTTATCATGATTTCACTGGGAAATGAAAGGATTTTCTTCAATAGAGTGTTGTAACTCAGTCATTATACCACAGTGAGGTAATTTGCTAAAACAGCTGCCTCTGATGAGTAAACCTTTCCATCTGGCAGAAGCCAAATAGACACAAACAAACCCACGCCAGTTTTTCTTACCAAAACATAAAATCAAAATAAGCTCCTTCTGCTCTAATGGGACCAGTCTTTGAACTACAGGAACCAAGATTTGTTTCTTTTTTGATGCACTTCTCTTACCCTCATACCCACAGACTTGGCCCTGGCTGCAGGAGTGTTGATATCATGCCACCTTTTAGACAGATTACAGCATAACCAGGAATGTGTTTGCAATATAAACCTTCCACCAAGGAACCAGACAAAATTAACAGTTGTTGGAACTTGTTAACTTTAGCAAGACAGCACTTGGGGATACTTTGTTTTCATAGTAGGGTTTTTTTCTAAAAAGATTCTTTTTCTTTTCATGTTCTAAGAATTTTTCCACTGTTTCTTAGTAAAAGAAAATACTGTTAGATGCACAAAACCTTAGCTATACAAACTATGCTTTTTCACAAATAATTGACAAAATAAAAGACTAACTAGCTTTCACACTCCCAGGAGACCTGTATAGAGTTGTAATCTCTAAAATTAACAGGGAGTGTAGTCTGAGTTTGTGTCAATTGTTTTGATCTAAATTATATATAAATTAGTGTTTTTCTATCACCGTTTAAACTCAGATAGAGTAATCAAATGTTTTTTGCGGGTTTTTTGAGTGATATGTTTTTTTCTTCTGCAAGTCTTAACAGTGTGTGTATAATAAATGAGCATATGTATTTCATGTGATCTTTTTAATTTGTCACGAGAAAAGTCTTTGTAATATATTGTCAAGACTGAGTTCATATTCAAAAGAGCATTTCAGTTTGTTAGCTTTTCTTCTTAATGGAAAACGTTGTAAGCAAAATTTAAAAACATACTTATTATAATTAGTGGTGGGGTGAATTTCTCTGTCTAAATATTTTTTCAGCCAACAGCCTGATGTATTTTTTGTGAAGTCAGTGGAATATCTCCCATTGGCCTCAATAGAAATTACATCATGAACCAAATATGGAAAACTTGGATGTATGTGTAGGTCTGGGTCCAAGAATTACACTTGGGTCCCATTTATGTAACAAGTGGTGCAAAAATGTTAATTCTTAAAAGGCTTAAACTATCAGGAAGTTTCGATGTATCTCTGCAAACTTTTAATTCTCTGACAAATAAATCTACACTTATGGAAGCAGTTTTTCCAGTACACAGAAATATTAATGTGCTTAAGATATTTCCCTCAATAGAAACCTAATGAGGCTTCTAACTCAGATGTAACAACATCTGTCAACACTGTAGTGATGAAAACATGAGAAAAATAAGGAAAAAAAACCCCAGGTACTTTGTACATATTTTCCCAGTGATAACATGTTGTGCACCTCATTCTATAGACTCCCTATAGAGTTTGCAGGATTTGGCAGGATGTGGCCAGTCTGCGAACTCTGCATTGCAGAGCACTTGGAACTTCAGAAATTTAGTATGTGATCATTAATAAAGTCACAGTTCTGTCTAGAATTGTACAAATCCTCCTAGGATAAAATCATATCAGCACCTTGAGAGAGAGGATATTATGAACTTGTAATATCAACATATTTAACGTGCTCCTTGGCTGCTGGATATAATGTAAATTTAATATACAAAATGTCAGGGTTGTGATACTCTGCATTGTCCAAAAGTGTTGGTTGCCTCTTGTGTCTCTTTCACCCATATGCTGTGTATTACTGGTAATGGGAATATATGATTGGAAACAAATTTCTCTGTCAGTGGTCTTAGCCTTGTGCCAGCTGTAGCTAATGAGAAAGTTTCTTTTGACTTCAAAAGGAAAACCACTGTCAAACACAGGAAACAGCAATAAGACCTAATAGTTAGTTATACAAAAGAAAGTTAAAAAAGAAGCTTCTGCCAATCAGTCTACTGCTGTGAGGATTATAAAACATGTTTTGCAAAAATAAACCCTTCTTTCTAAACACAAATACACCTAGAAAAGCCTATAAAGCAAATGCTGTGTTTACTAACGTTTAATGTGCCAAGATCTAACTATGCACCTGTTCATTGAGTTGCTTTCATTTAATCTACTTAGATCCCAGCTCCAGCTATTAAATATTCATTTAGCTGGATATTATTGCTATACCAAGTGTATTGCTCTTTAGTAAACCACATTAAGAGAAGCTAAATTCAATTCACATGGTTTACAAAGAGGTTTTTTTTTTTTGTAGAAAACAGATATGTGGGAATGATACAGATCAGTATTTGGAAAAAAAGATACCTAGAACATAACCATTTTCTGAGTATTAAACTGTTTATTTTAACTAATAAAATTATTCATTAGAAATTAGTGATGAAATTAGTGTTATACAAAGAACAAATACTGGCAGTAGGCTATATCCCCTACTAATATTTAATGTTCTGATTTGTGCAATACATAACAATAGTCTCACTGCATCTTAATTTTGCTTTAAACTTTNNACCAGCAATAATGTAGCTACTGCACGCATGTCTGTTGTGTTATGCATATGGGTTTGATTTAATACTTGTTACAGTAGATAGCCTGAAGTAACTAGATTTTTGTGCAGAGAAGGTTATCATTTACCCCAGATGCTGGTAAACTTCCTGCTTTGGGAGAAAGATGCTGATTTCATTCACTTCCATGTAAGTGTTATCCTGACTTTCTTTTCCCTAGTCGTTGGAAAGATTGCTTGAATAAAACTAAATTTTGACAAAAACAATATAAGTTGCAATCTAGCTCCTGCCTGACTGACATGAGGACCTTAATAGCTTTACCAAAAACAGGTAGGTGGTTGTTCTTTATCAGTGAGAGGAAAAAGAGAAGTTATACGTTGTTGTGGACATTAGCATTCCCTCCTTCATAGACATAAATAGGGCCTTTTTATTTTTTTTTTTCAGTTTCTTTGGTTGTTTTGTCTTTTTGGTGTGGGTGGGGGTTTTTTGGTTGTGGTTTTGGGAGTTTTTTAGTTTGGTTGCTAGGTTTAATTTTCTTGTGTTTTTTGTTTGCTTGTCTTTGTCTTATTTTTTTGAAGGGCAAGTTCACAATAAGAGAAAGAAAAATTATGTGACTGAATCGGTACTTGCATCTCGGCTGGATCTTCCAGACCCTTGGGTAGAGGGTCATCACATCCTGTGAGCTGTCACAGCCAGGAGTTAAGCCCTGAAGCCTTCACACTTACATACTCAGTTCCCATTAAATGTGGCTGGAAAAAGACAGCCTGCTCCATTTTTCAGGTCCAAGTACTTCAGCCCTGTTTTCCATTATTATCTTAAGCCTGTGGGTGGAATCTCTGACCTTTATTTGATTTTGTCATTGAGAGCAAGCAACAACCTTCTAGAAGCACAGAAAGTTTTATTGATTCAGAAATAAATGCCAATTATTCATTTTCTGAGACATGTAAATTCTGATGTAATTATACTGCTCTTTTTCATGATAATATTTGCACCTGTGATAGCAATTTCTGTAAAGCACATTACAGCTAATTGAAGAACAGGCAAGATAAACCTGTGGTGAAAAACTTAAAATTCTCTGTGCAATGGTCTGAAGTTACAACAATAGTTTATTTTTAACTTCCTTACCCTTTATTTGTATCACTGTGTTACTTATATTTAACTTCTCATGACATTACAAATGGACTCAGCATTCCTGTTTTAAATTCAGATTTGAAATATGCCAAAGTTCAAGGAAGTTCAACGCTGGGAATTTTGTTTTGGCCTCTTATGAAGAACAAAATTCAAATCTGGCTTTAGGTTCTGGCATTATGGTAGTTAGGTATTCCATTTGGTCTGGATAATTTTCTCTTATGATGTAGCTGCAGGACTTTCTACCACTTTCACATTTATAACTATGAATTATCAACAAGTTGTTATTATTCTGATCTGTAAGTGATTTTACAATGGAGGGGACATTTCACATCTACGTTTTTTGTTTATGGGATATTTGTAAACATTTGGTAACCTATGTGAAGGCATAGTTATCCTTAAACTAAAAATGTTTTTCCATGAGGTGTCCATTCAGCTTTTAAATGCCAGGCTTGCAGCATTCATACAGAAGGAAATTCTCTGGAAGTGAGGTTGTAGTCTTCCTCAGTGTAGTTCAACATAGCTGAGTGGGAATGTGCACACCACAAAATCATCAGAGCCAGGAGTTGAAATGTATTCACCAGAAGTCCTCATCTCAGAATTTGTCTGTGAGCAGAGAACGAGACCTACAGAAACCTGCTTTTCCCTCTCCCAATAGTTCTAGAGAACAGTGACTGCCTGCTGCACCACTCATCTCTGAGAAGAGAGGAAGCCAGTGCACTGATGATACACAAATATTGGAAAAATGCATACCTTTTTTTCCCTTTGTGCCCAAAGATCAATTTAGAGGTCAAAATTAAATATGTAGTAATTTAAAAAATACTAACAGCACTTTCAGCTGTGACTTCAAGACTGAAAGCTATTTGTCACAGGGAGAAATTTTATTGCCTCTTAAAACATTTTTTAAAGGTAGAATAATATATAAGTCTTGCTATAAGTCTTGCTGCACAATAACCTTGATC
>VZTT01062499.1:3824-27077 GCA_013400855.1 Buphagus erythrorhynchus | reverse complement strand
TAGATTGGATATTAGCAAAAATTTCTTCTCTGAAGGTGTTATCAGACACTGGAACAGGCTGCCCAGGAAAGTGGCTGAGTCACCATCGCTTTAGAGGTCTTTTCCAACCTAAATGAATCCATGATTCTATCATTCATGGGTCCAAACCTTTTCACAAAGAACAGGTCTAGTGGAGTGCATTCCCTATCTGGCTCACTTGCCAGCTGTGTTGGGAAGTTACCTTCTACATAGTCCAGGAATATCCTGGACTGTTTTCTCTCTGCTATATTGTATTTCTAACATACGTCTGGCAAATTGAAGTCTCCCCTGAGAACAAGGGCCAACTATTGTGAGACTTTCACAGCTGCTTATAGGATATTTCAGCCTCTTCATTATGGTTGGGTGGTCTTTAACAGACTTTCACCATGAAATCTGCTTTTTTAATGGCCAGCTTTCTCTCAATCAAGTACTAAAATATTAATTTTCTGAAAAGTAGCTGCTTAATGATAAGAGTATTAATAAATAGCTCTAAAAATAATTTTTAATAAAAAATGTTTGTTTTGCAAGTCTTGGGATAATCAAAGTCTATGGGGTAGTGAGGTGCTGTGCTTCTGCCTCATAATTGGGCATTATTATTATTACCATTTTATAGTAAAACAGCACCTCCTTCTAGGTCTCACTGCTTAATGAATGTGCTCATTTGCAGAGAACATACCAGCCCATGAGAAACCAGGCAGTGGACAGATTTATCCTTCTATACTGACATTATTTAACATGCAGAAAAATATTTGTTTTAAGTAAAAATATTGGGTAAAATTGATCTTTCGCTCTGCCTTATTTTCCTTTAACTGGACTGTTTCAACTCATTGGTTACTGAGATGTAGCATGCTGTACCTTTGTTTACCTTTGCATAATGCATACCAGGATAGGTTGAGGGACTGAAAAGTTCAGTCCTTAGCCTGGTTGTAGAAGGTAGCATTCAAATATCAAAGGTTGTACAGTTTTGTCCTTCAAGGGCTAGCTCTGGGAAGGAAGGAGAATAACATAATTCAGTTTTTGTGACAAATAGGTCTTTCTCACACTCACAGAGGCTGTCAACAAGAGTGGTGGGTAGGATGATTCTGCCAATGTGTCTGCTGGGACTTGCACAGAAGCCCAAAACATGTTTCACTCTATTGACCTGCCCTTAGTTTGAGCTGATGACCAGGAGGCTCGAATGCTACAACTATGTCATCTATCACCTAGTCCAGTCAGTGCATTAACAAAGTCCATCTCCACATCTCTGTATGTTTAGTGACAGATTTTCAGTTGATTGCTTCTCACTACCCCAAGGATTAATTTTGCACAAGATAACAGTCTGGGATTTTAGGGTACCTGCAGGTCTAGAAACATTGGTCTTCCCTTGCCTGATGTCTTTTGCATTGCTCTTGAGCAGGGCAAATATGGTGAAAAGACAAAAGTAACTCTGTGATAAGTAAGTCTCCATAACACACTGCACTGATGTGGCAGCAATGAATTTAGAGTTTTCACAGTTCTGAAAAATGAAATTTTTAGTCTTGCTGTTAAACTGGTTGAAGCCATCTTCAAACCATTGCCAATCTATAAGTATTATACTGCAAAGCGTTGATAATATCAATGATGGTGTGACCCCTTGGAACAGAAGAACCCTACATCAAGCACATTTTAAAAATAACATGCCCACCTAAAAGCTTGTCTCCTGCAGAAAATGAATAGTACAATAGCTTATCACTTAGAGAAGAGTTGCATAGGAGTAAATGGGAGAAATAAAAATAATAAAACCTGCTCCTGTATAGAACTTTAGAAACATGGCACTAACAAAGACTTCCCGTTCCACACAGAATTAGTGCTGCCAGAGGCAGCTTGCAGGGCTGTGGGTGTACTCAGCTGTGCAGAGCTGATTATAGAAGATGAAAGAGACTGGCAATTTATTTCATCTCACACTGAAGCACTGCTGACAACTGAAAGTGAGGACAGAAGGATTCATTTGTTCAACTTCTGTTTTAGAAAGCAGGCTTCAAATGATACCACAGAGAAAGTTGAAGGAAATGCTGTGGTGTAACAAAGTGTCTATTTTTTAATTTGCTGACTCCAAGATTTATGTTTTCAGCTGTTGGGGGTTTTTGGCTGGAAGACAGCAGATATTTGAGANATTTGAGAAGCCTGAAACGCTGCGTTGCTGGTGAAAAGAAGTCAGTGGTATTGGCCCAACTTAATGCATGTAACGTGCTAGTTTGCAAATGGGAAAGCATTACATAGATATGTACACATCTTTATGTAACACAAAAGTAGGAACATTTCTTTCCATTATATTGTACTGTGGTCTTGGGAGTTTTATAATCCCTTCCAATGCTGAGATGTTTAAATGGGGATATCTAATTGCAGTATTAGCAATCATAATAGTTAATAATTCCTGGAAAATTGGACAGCATATATTTTACACTTATTGCATTTTTCATGCATAGAATCTCAGGGATAGATGGCAGGAACCCTTAAGCTGGGGACAAGTATTCTGGCTAAAGGAAGAGATAGGGTACAAAGACATAGACTGGAGACACAAGTCAGACCCTGCTTGCCCCTCATTTCTGTGCCTGTGGCAGGCAGAACAAGAGAGTAGCCTTAAACCACTGGTGGAAAAAGTCACATTTCAAAAAATAAAGAAAGCAAAACACAGGAAAAGAGAGCCAGGGAACTTCCCACATGCACGAACTGGAAGTCTTAAAAACAACGCAGACTCACATCTGTCAAGGCTGACAATAGCATAATTGATTCTGCCTTTGGGCAGGAAGAAAACTAAATGATATCTCGAGGCTCCCATAGTTCCCTGTGTATGTTGGTTGTTTCCGAGGACTTCATCTTTATTTTTAAATTGTGGTTAACCAACTGTGTTATTTCCCTTCAGTGCAAAAGAGCAATCTACAAGTAAAAACGACCTTAATATGTAAGAGTCAGAAGAAAGGTCTGCTGAAATGACTGTTAAAATGAAATCTGTTTAAAATTTAATTGTGTATTCTCAACACATCCTAAACAATTATGTGTATTTGCAGTGATGATAACAACTTTTGGAACACCCTCTTGAATAGCAAAAGGTACAGTCAATGAGTCATAAAGTGTCCAGAAACAGAAAGGTTAGAGCTTTCAAGGATGACACTTAGCAGTGTTGTGACCTATATAAATACAAAATATGTTGCTAGTATTCATAATGGCAGGTTGCCAGGTAAGCAGTCATTACCCATTCAGTATTTTAACTTACAAAAAGCAGTAAAATGTAGTCATCCAAATATTCTGGTTTTGCTTTGAGAACCTACTGTTCAGTATGTGTTGGTGTAGCAGGAAAAACACAGATGGATGTCTGAGTAGGCAACTGGTCACTCACGAATGAAAAGCAGTTCCACTTTGCAAAGAAAGGAACATCAGACAAAACAGCAGCTTGGCTTAAGCAGGTGATTAACTATATAAAACAAGCTGCTTACGTGAATTGTAATGCTTCACCATTTGCTGTTGTCATGCTGTATCCTTCGAAACCAGAGTGCCTGATACTGTTGCAGCTCTCCTCTGCGAGCAATGCCCAAGAAAAACTAAAACGCAAGACACAGTTCCTTTTGTCTTTTCTCTGCTTTCTTAATAGAGAGGACTCTGCAATGACAAAACATGGAGGAGAATCACACACCTGTTAACCACTCAGTGATTTTGGGAGCACACATGCTACTGCCTCTCCCAGCCAACACTAGGGTTTCATGTCAGCATTCAGTAACACCAAGCCTGATACAATATGATTCATCCCCTGGATCACTCAAGCACACCAGAGCATAACCTTTTACTTCAGTTATTTTTATTCAAATTCTTCATACAAACTGAGCAGCCTTTGCTAGTCCTGACATGTGGATCAGAAACACTGGGACAGAAAGTTACCTGGTACAATGCTGTGCAGCTGGGCTGTATGTGAGGAAGACATGATCTTTTTGTACCAGCTGAGCATCTGGTACATACATTTAAATCTGTGGTTTGGCCTGTTGGTCTGTCCCTACTGTGCTCACAATATTGCCTATTGTGTAAGCAAAAATTACCTCAATATATTCATATCAATAGATTGAGGAATTTTTGTGTATTCTGCTGGTCACTTCTAGATTAATAATTTTATTTCTAAATCAACATTTGAGAAAATGCCTTGAAGAAGAGAAGCTTCAGCATGTGAATAATAAGAATAGAGATTATAAATCTGGATGGCAGTAAGTACTAACTGCAGACAGCATCCATTTAATTGACATATTTTCTTTGTAGATGGTCTGTTTGATTCACATTTTGGCCATAGAACGTGACTATTTTGCTACTGTTTACCTTGTTAATACCATATTATAAAATATATATTATGTTGGAAAAATGACTAGATGGTGAAGAGTCATTTCCAGCTAAGAGCATATCCAGTTCTAACTAATGCTGTTTCATGAAGAAATGTATTCATAATAGTTTACTTCAGAGTGTGTATAACAATTTTATCAAGAAACAGTACTGGTAGAAGTTGCTTTTGAACAACAGAGAATGCTAAGAAAATTATTTTTCCAACATAATTTTGGATGATTTTTTTATACATTCAAAACCAAACCAAACTTCATATACTTACTAACTGCCTTAATTCAATTGACAAAAAGAAAATTCTTTTTCATGTGAAAACCATAATGCTCAGCTCAAACTATAACCTAGGTAGTATCAATATGTCACATCAGACAAATATTCGTAGTTCAAAATAATAGTGTTATCACTGACATGGCATGATGCTCTCTTTGACTGGGGATGGTGTCCTTCATCAGAAGCACATACAACTAAATTTTCAGAAAGCCATTTGTCTTTTATAGGTGATCCTTTCAGGTCTATGCTAGAAATTTCTGTTTTGAGGGTGAGCACATGAACACAGGAGCCCTGCAAACCCTTTACCTACAGTGAGCCTGGGAAAAGTTTGTGAGTCTTTAATCTCTACCTGCAGCAACTAATATCTTACACTATGTGAAGGCATGATAGAGAAGCAGTAAGGAGTTGGTGCCCTTGCACTCAGTCCCATTGTACAATTCTAGCTATCATATTTGGAAGCTGTTGACCTATACACTATAGAAGAGACCAATAGACTTCAAAAGTCAGTATTCATATCAATTCACCTCATATGGAATGAAGGATTGTGCTTGCTTTTATCTGTGAACTATGTATTGTGGATAAACTATGGGAAAAGCCCTAGAGTGACGATTGATTTCATCACTATTAAGTCAGTTTTATCAAAGAAAGAAGAAAACAATTAAGATCGTGAGTTGCAAAAAAGGGATATTTGAAAGGGGACCTCCCGGAATCTACTTATTTGGAAGGGAGCAGACACCTGTTCTGCCTTTGAAAAGGTTTGAGTATGTAGGTAAAGGAAGGGAATTCAAAATAATACATAACAGAGGTTCCAAACAGTAAAATAACAGGTCCATTACCACTGAATCTTTTCAAAATCACAACATCCTGAGTCTGCTTCTGAAAGATGACAAGCTGGTAAGTCTGAATGAATTCTCTGTTGGAGATTCATTTAGAAAGGAAACTCTCTGTAATGTGGTTAGAAAATACATTAGGCTCTGAAAGACATAGGAAGCATCAAAGGGAGAAATTAGTTTCTTTTCTTACCTTTTTTCTTTGCAGTGTTGATCTTGAAAGAAAAAGGTACATTGAACAAATCATAGACAGCTATTCAGACCTAAGGAATATTTCCCACTATAAAAGATTAAATTAATTCCCTTAATTCCAGATCAAACTATTGTGTCTTATGTTTGACCTAAAATGGTGCATATTCCTTACACATCTGTAACTCTTAGTATTATATATTGGCATAATGATTATACACTAGAAACATAGAAGCATGAGAGGAGGTAATTTGTTAGTACCTTTTGCCAACCTATTTAAGAAATTAATTTCATGTCTTCCGAAGAAGTTTTCTGTAAAATGCTGTTGTTCAGGGCTAACTGTCATATTACAGCCTTAGGCCTTAAAAAGCTTGAATTGCAAATGTACTGATGCTCAGACCTTCAATAAACAATGCCAAAGTAAAATAAAATACAGTCATTTAAAATTTTGCAGTTCAATGCATTTTCATAAAATAAAAAGGAAGCAATAATTTGAATGAATTCTAGAAAAATATCTGGTCTGAGTTGAGCTGATGGTGGTTTGGATGCTTCAGAAAATGTCTGAACACTGTGAGACAAATTTTGACCTTTTCAAATGTGTTTGAACTCAGTTACAAGAATAAACATTGTTTTGCTGAAAAACAAAGCAAATGTGGATATTATTTTTGTAATGTTGACATTATTGCTCTCTTTTTGAACTCTAGCAAGTGCCATCAAGCAATGCAGGGAGTCTCTCCGTGCCCAGAAGGTATGAAACTAGTTAAAAATGAAATTGTTTTACTTACAGATTGGAGACTGTCATAGTTGTAGAAGTATTGGTCAGCTAATATGGAAAGCAGTGTGGCACAGAAAGGTCTGGGATAACTTATGTAGGGAATTAACCACAAAATTTTAAAATACAAAGGGGAAAAAGCCATTGTGGAATTAATAAGGCTGTTGTCCTCTCATATGTTAAAAAGTCTTTCAAGTAGATTATCTCTGGCAGTAATTCCAGTGCAAAAGCCAGGAATTTTCCAGGGTTTAGCTCTTGATCACTCTCACAGAGCAGCACATATGAGTGAATGAGGAATAGTCCAGTGGATAGAATGTAAGATAACTCAGTTTTTCTGGAAACTTTGGCCCAATTCCTAGTCCTATTGGACTTCAGCTTTAAATAAATAATTTCATAACTTTATGCCTCAGTTTTCTGCCTATTTTAGTACCTACCTACATGCCAGAAGCATCAAAGGGTTCTGTTAGCTGCTGGAAAGCACAGAAGTGCCTGTATAATGATGCACATAGTCTAGGAGAAAAACGGGAAGATTTAGAGATCAGTATGCAGAGGATGAGCAAATTGAGATTTTTCTGTGTTAGGACTAAAGGGCAGACTAACCAACAGTGACATGTGAGTTTTTGCTACAGGCCACCTGATCAGGAACAGGAAGTAGAAGAGGCCTGTTACAGACATCTGTAACAACAGCCTCAGTCACTGGTCCTAGCTCTCAAGGGGGTTTTAACTACCCTGACATCACCTGAAGGAACAACACAACCAGGAACAAACAGCCCAGGAGGTTCCTGGGAATCATTGACTATAACCTCCTGACACAGATAACGGAGGAGCCATTGAGGAAAGATGTGCTGCTGAACTTTATACTAACAAAAAGTGAAGATTTTGTTCGAGATGTGAAGGCTGGGAACAGGCATGGCTGTAGTGAGCATGAGATTGTGGAATTCAGTATATTTTATGGAGGAGACAGGAGAGCAAATGAAATTGCAGCCGTGGACCATGGGAGGAGCTAACTTTAGTCTTGTCAGGGATCTTCTTGAAAAGATACTGTAGGAAAAGGCCCCAGAGGGAAGAATGTTTCAAGAGAGCTGGTTACTATTCAAGGGTCACTTCCTCATCCCCATGGACAAGAAACTGAACAAAATGGACAAGAGACTTCACGGATGAACAAGAAACTCCTGTTAAAACTCAGACATAAGCAGGAAATACACAAGATGGAAGCAGGGGTGAATATTGGGATGTTGTTGCAGTATGCAGAAATGCAGTGAGGGAGACAAAGGCCTATCTGGAACTAAATATGGCCAAGGATGTCAAGGATTACAAGCAAGCTTTCTTCCAACACATCAACAACAAAACAAATACTAGAGAAAACACTGGCCTACTACTAAATGTAACAAGGACCCTTGAAACAGAGGCTGGAGAGAAGGCAGACATGCCTACTCTGCATTGATCTTCGCTGACATGGCCAGCTCTCAGGAATCTCTGACCCACAGGACAGGGAGATGGTCTGGAGGAAGAAAGACTTTACTTTGGTTGAGGTGGATCAGGTTAGAGACTGTTTAGTCAAACTTGACATCCCCACGTTCATGGGCCCTTGATGGGATATAACCATGAGTGCTGAGGGAGTTGGCAGACACCACAGGAATGTCACTGACGATCACCTCTGAAAGGTGACAGTCAGGAGAGGTGCCTGAGGACTGGAAGAAAGCAAATGTCACCTCAGTTATTAAACACAGCAGGAAGGAGAACCCAGGAAACTAGCAGCCAGTCAGCCTCAGTCCCTGAAGAGACAGTAAAATGGCACTCTGAAGGCCCTCTCTAAGCATGTGAAAGATGAAAAGGTGAGGAAGAGAGTCAACATGGATCTGCCAAAGGTAAAATAGCGCTTGACCAATTTGATTGTCTTCTATGACTGGTCAACTGCCTGGATAGTTGAGTGGAATGCCATGGATATTGTTTACATGGATTTCAGCAAGTTTTTTGACCCAGTCTCCCAGGATGTCCTCATAAACAAATTCAGGAAGCATGGCCTGGCTGTGCTGATGGACAGTGAGATGTACTGAGAAGTGGTTGAATGCTGCATCTCAGAGGGCTGTGGTCATTTGAACAGGGCCTAGATTAAAGCCTGTCATTAGTGCCGTGCCCCAAGGGTTGATACTGGGCCCATTCTTGTTTAACTTACCCATCAATGACTTGGATGAAGGGGCAGAGGTCTCCTCAGCAATTTCACTGACAGCACAAAGCTGGGAGGAGTGGCTGATACCCCAGAGGGCTGTGCAGCCCTTCAGAAGGACCTCAACAGCCTGGAGAGAGGAACCTTCTGAAATTCAGCTAAGGCAAGTGCAGGGTCCTGCATCTGGGGAGGAACAACCCCAGGCACCAGCACAGGCTGGGGTGACCTGCTGGAGAGCAGCTCTGTGGAGAAGGAGCTGGGGGTCCTGGTGGGCAGCAAGCTCTCCATGAGCCAGCAGTGTGTCCTTGCAGACAAGCAGGCCAATGTATCCTGGGCTGTGTTTGGAAAAGCATTGCCAGCAGGCTGGAGGATGTCATCCTGCTGCTCTGTTTGGCCCCGGTGAGGCCTCAGCTGGAGTGCTGTGTCCAGTACAGGGCTCCTCAGCACAGGAGAGACATGGAGCTCCTGGAGTGGGTCCAGTGGAGGGCTACAAGGGGAGACCGGAGCTCTTCATTCATGAGGGAAGGCTGAGGGAGTTAAGCCTGTTCAGCTGGGAGTAGAGATGACCTTATCAAAGCATCTGATATGGATGGATCTCATATGGATGGAGCAAAGGTCTCTGCGGTGATGCCAAGCCACACAAAAGACAATGGACAGTAACTGGAACACAGGAAGTTCCACCTGAACACGAGGAAGAACTACTTTATTGGATGACTGAGCACTGGAACGAATTGTCCAGAGGGGTTGTGAAGTTGCCTCCTCTGGAGTTTTTCAAAAGCTGTCTGGACACATTTATGAGTAATGTACTCTAGGGGACTTATTTGAGCAAGGTTGGACTAGGTGGCCTTGTAGTAGCATTCTGTGATTCTGTAATTGAGATGATCTAATTTCTTTAAGCCAGAATAAGAGAATAATTCTGAATGGGAAGATGGAGAAAAGGAACCCATAGAACAAATCCTTCTTAGTATTACTGATATGCAATGTAATGTAATGTACATGTATGTAATGTACATGTAATACAGCTCTGAAATATTCTTTTAGCATCAAAGCAATTCCAAAACATTTAGCAGTACTTGAAAATGAGTGCCAAAACCACAATTATTTTGTATACATTGGCCTCCATCTCACCCCAGATTGCTCTTTTATATGCCATAATAAAAGCAGAAAAAAATAAATTAGACTGAGAAGCTGTATAAGCCTTTATATATTCCCTTTCTTTTACTGGCATCTTAAGAAACTTTTTCTGTGTGGGCTGATGTAGGTGCCTGCTTATGTCTAAGCCTTTTATAGTGCTTTGTCCTCATACAAATAATCATGAAAGCACATCAAATAATAACAGCGGGGGAATTACTATACTGCCAAATGTTCCCATCAAGCACCTAGAGTGTAGTCATCATTATAATCATATTGAGATGCTGAATGTAGTTAAACCAGCAAGCTCAGCTCCTCTGAAATCTCTGAAGCTTTTCTCCAAAGAGTAAAGTAGCTTTCAGCTATAAGTAAGAATTGGTAAAGTGTACCAGAAAAAAAATCATCTGTGCTGTTGAATGCACTTATATGTAAGTGTATATATATGTTTAGTTCCACAACCATGAAACAGGTATTTCTACAGGCTTAACTGTTTTCATGTTTTCTTTTTTTTACTTTAAGGTTTTCTATATTATTAAAGGTGAAAATGTGAAATGTACCAAGAAGGCAACATTTGCTTTAGTCCTTCTCTTTAATTTTGACTGCTCCTACAAATACAGTTCTATAGAGAAATGTTAAATTTATTAGACGATGTTAAGAATTCCAGATGATGTTTGGAGATAAATGAATTAGTGTAGAAAATTATTGTCCTGTTTTATGCTGTGTTGCAACCATTTGTGCAATGGAATTGTATTATTCTACCTCACAAACCTTCAGTGAGATTGAAAATGTAATTGTGACTCCCTTTAAAGAAGGAAAATTATCCAAATGTGCCAATTGTTATGTGAATGCTGTTGTTAAATTAGTGTATTGACTTTAACCTCTGATTTCTAAAGCTATTTGCAGAGACAGCTGCACTTGTCAATCTCTTCGTGAAGACTCATTTTTTTAATTTCTACTGTGAGAAAACATCATTTGTGACTCTCTGCTTTCAGTAAACTTTTTTTTTTCTTCTGCCTTTGTCTTCACTTGTTAGCTAAGTTTATATTTTTTATGCTCTGTCTCCAAACAACCCAGATTTCTTTCTCTAAAACTCTGCTCACACTCCAGGAAATATTTTGCATATCACTTTCTTCCAGTTATCCAATCTTTCTTTGACTTTTTGACAACAGTGTTGCAAGCTTACTTCTGGCTGATTTTTTCAAGTTTTCCACAATTCTTATTCCACACAGATGGGAAGAATGTGTTGGGAAGCGAAATGTCATACAACATACCAGCTACACCTTAAAATATCTGAGATAGACAGAATTTTTTTAAGGTGCTCTGAAAATGCAGACAGTTCAGATACAATAAGTCTCAAAGAGTGTTATCTGTTCTCTTTGCTAAATAGTTTAGTTTTTGCACATTATTCAGTCTGCATATATGGGTACAATCCCCCCCTGCTTTTTTATATGTATTTCTGACATGCCCTCCAAGTTCTCTCTGCTTAGGGCTTAAAACACTAATGGGAAGAAATAGATTGCAAAGAGATGAGCCTTTAATGTCTACAATTCACCATAATGCATGTGGCATATATTTTCCCACCTTTTAGAAGGTGTTTCAGTGACCCATATATTTCACAGAATATACCACAAAGTGCTTACTGTGAAATATTATGATAAGGCTTTTAGCAGCCATCACAGAAATAGATTAATGGAGAGAAACATAAATGAATGGCACAAGTGTACAGTATCTCATTCTTAATTTTTATTTTATCAACAGAACAGATAGTTCATAAAAGGTGTTGTAGTCACAAATATAATTCTATTAGTCTTGTGGAATTTAGCTCCTTCAGAAAATGTCAGTTATTTAGGAGTCACAAAGGTATGTAACTTGGACTTACCCTGGGTGTTAGTTCTGAATTCACAATGAAAAAAAGTAGGAGAGGTGTTGGGAGGTAAATTATTTTGTTTTGCATAGAGATTGTTTTACTACTGTGCCTATTGCATGTTCGCATGTAAAAGAGGAGAATGTGAAAAACAAGAATGAGCCTTTTGATTTTGCAGCTCTGCAAATCCTTACCCAGATGGGTGTCCAAGAAACATGACTTATAGCTGGGTTTTCAAAATTATATTCTTATGTTTCTGTGAGAGATACTCATTATTTTGATTTCCCTTCTGTTCACTGAGCACAGAGAAAATTTGCATCAGTCCCCTTCAGACATCTAACATTATGTACCCAAGTTAGGATCCTAATTGCCCTTAAATAGTATCTTATTCAGGAAAAAGAGAATTTGTAGGTGCATTCAGATGGTGATTCAGAGGTGCAGAGTTCTGACTAGGACTTTGGAGGTGACCAGACCTCTGCCATTATATTACAGGTGAGTGAAATTCCTGGCTTTGCTGTCTCAGACAGGTATTTAAGGTTGGGTCATGTGAATCACCTCTGTGCCTGCTCCTGCCTTCCCTGAAAGCATTAGGAATTCTTTTGTTCATTTGAATAGAAGTAAAAAGAGCATGAGATCTTCCTCCTCTACTCAGCCCATAGTCAGAGTTTAAGATATACCTTAAATTTCATGACCTATTATTTTTTCTGCAATTCAAATTAGTCTTTTTTTAAACTTCAGCACATTCAGCTATTGCTACTGAAATGACAGTTTCTTTTTTGAAAACTCATTAGTAATGTTTTGAAACACTCTGTTTACAAAAGATTTAATCTTATCCATTAGAACAAACGAATGACTTACCTGATTTCAGAATATTTGTAAAGTGAGCTTTACAGATCCCATTAAGTGTTAAAAGCCATTTTCAAGAAAATTGTGCCTGTCTTCAAGCACTCAGCTCACAGTGTGCTTTCCCCACATCTTCAGATTTGTGACATACACCAGTGAAATAATAAAAAAAAGGATTATTCTAATTTGAAATAGGTCAGTCTAAAGGTGAAATCCTAAGACTGGTTATTTTAATTCTCTGGTGTTCCCAGCAAAGTTCAGGAAGGTTGAGAATATAGTATGGGAAAAAATTCACTGAAGTACAGAAAAGATTAAGTGAGTGAGCTGTACAGTCATGACCCCTGTATATAATAGAAATGTTTTCTGAGCAAAATTAAGACGGCTGTTAGTTGTACATTTACAGATTGACTGCAGATATATACAGCAGTGTAATTTTTGTTCACTCTGACTTTTCTACTGCTTGATTAAAAGACTAGACATTTTCCCTAGAGATTCACTCTTCTGGTTAATGTGCTATAATTGCAATGGAGTGCTTAGTACAGCAGCAACGAGCACTATTCTGTAATAAATTTAGGTCACTGCAGAGTTCATCATGTAGTCCATGGCAACAGAAGATAAAGCAATGGTTATTTCATCTCTAGCTTTTAGCTGCAGTGTCACTGGTTCTCCTGTCTAATTATACTATTAAAACTAAATGCAGGCAAATTGTCCAAGTCCCAAGGTCTCTTCCTTCCTTCTGTACATGTAATATTTCAGAAAGAGAAAACATAATGTAACAGCATTAAAACAGAAATGTACACCAGAAGAATTCTAAGGTAAAAAACAATCACATTTTACCTTGGAGCATTCCTTTCCTATTTCTGTATAATCCCTCAGGTCAATATTTTTGAAATCCTTTCATTTTTAAAAAAACCCTACAATTATTTTTTTCTCTCTAGCAAAAAGCAGACAAATTTGTACCAGGCTTTCAGAACTGTTGGTTGTAATTGCTAAATTTGCAATCTAGACTGAGTTTGGGTAGCAAGAACCTTGCTACAAATTTTTTCTCTCTGCTTATGTACTTGACCTTGTGCTTGAGAATATTTTATTCATTAAGCTTGTTGGCAAAGCAGCCATTCAGTTTAAATTCTACCTTCAGGCCATTTACAAGTTTTTTCACTTCAAAGTTTTTTTAAGTTTTATTGTTTCCCATCTGATTCAGATAAACACAACTACCACTAACTGCCTATTTCCTGCATTAGGAGTGGAAGTAGGACTGAAATACTCTATCAAGGCTTATATAAAAGTGTGCATAACAAATTTTTCTTCATTTAGTTATATATTTTAATCTCTTGTTGTTGCAGGGATGATGTTTGCTGATTATCATGTCTCTCATGAAAGGATTGAGGTGAAAGATCAAACCATTGGAGCATAAACATAAAGCAGTAGGATCTGAAAAAAGTGTGGAAGTGGGGTTAGGATTTAACCTTTACATATATTATACTTAAAACTGAACAATAAAATGCAGTAGATTACAGAATTTGGACAGACTTTTTGTTAGCTTTGAAGATCTTATCCTTAAGAATCAAATATTTTTTAAGAATTTAATAGTAGTTGTATGCAGTACCACATAAGCCTGTTGCAGTTATGAATGTCAAGAACAATGGCATCCATCTTATAAGAATATGGAAGCACAAAGATATGTGTAAATTTTCTACCAAAATAAGCGCATTGGATTGCATCTTTCTTAGCTCTTTGATCTGTGACTGAAACTGAGGTATTGTGTCCATATGATTAGGATGTATGTTTTGAAGGGAATATAGGGAAGCCGAAAATTTCTCACCTGTAATCTCTAATATCTTGAGCATTCATGATATTATCTGTAATTTTGTTGCAATACTTTTCCCATGTAAGTTCCCAAGATGAAGCTTTTAATAATCCATAAATTTAAGTATCTTAACCAACACTTTTGTGAGAGACTGAAATGTTAATGGTTAATGACTCAAAACAATTGTCCGTAAGTGGAAGGCAGGGTGCTTTGCTGAGGTCAGGTTTAACCCTCCCCCTGGCCCCCAAGGAGGGGGAAGTGAGTTTTTGAGTGTGTGGTGGCAATCCCCGTAAAACAGAGGTGGTGAGCACCTGCTACCACAGGATACAAGAAGATTTTTATCATGCCTATTGTCATCCCTTACACACCCTGCCTTATGGAAGGTCACATTCATTTGGGACACTCACAAGTAGTCCTGAGGGTTTTCATCCCTTCTGATGGAGCAGAACTGGCTTCACTATGCTGATGTGAGAGGCAGCTGTCATGCCTTAGAAGGATTCATAAACCACCAAAAACCCTGAATCGCCCCCAGATTCACTTCTGGGGCCTTCCACCAAAGACTGAAAGCTCTCCCTCAGGGGATGTACCTGGGCATGCCCACTTAAACCTGAGCCTATATTATCCCATTGCTCTTTCTGTTTTGTGGGCCTCCTTCACCCCAAATTGATCAAGACTTCAATCATCACTCAGAAAAGTGACCATCATTTCACAACTATCAAGTCTCATTGTGGGATCCTTGAGTGGCAATATTTTTCTACTCTTATTCTTTCTTTCTTTTACCTCATATATTTTCCAAAGGGAAATTTTTATACTATTATATTGTTATATTTCTATGGCTACTAAGAACCAAAATGGCTACATACTTGCTTTCTATTGCAACCATTTTTTTTCTAAAATAAACCCTACATATACGTATTTATAAACTCCAGTCATTCAGTGTTGTTTCAGTCTAATCTACCCAAAGGATCTAGTAACAAGAATCTGGGTTACCCTTTCCTTCAGGGTCAGGCAGAACAAACTCAAAGATGAAGTCCTAACCCTTACTTGTATGGTATTATATGGCCAATGACCCATTTGACTAAGGTTTCTCTACTTGTTCTTCAGTTTTCACATTGTTTTGTTTATAGCAGAGTATTTTTGAAACATGTGGACCCTAATTGTTGCGGCGTATTTATTCCTTTTGTTATGTTCTTGTTTTCTCCCGAGTTGTAATGATTTCTCCCTGTGGTAACCCCTATGGGTTGGTATGCTCCAGGTTTCCCTTTCCTGCCCTGGCCCCTGTCAGTCTACCCAAACCCCTCCCCTTCTTCCAGACCCTTCCCTGCCAGTCACCTTAGCCCCTATCCTCCAAGTTGCAAATCCCCCCTGGTCACGCCCCTTGTTCAAGAAAGTTCACTGCCAGTTAGTGGTTATATGTTATATGATTGAATGTTGTCTGTTGTACACCGCCCCTGTTCCCCCTCATTGGTGTATTGTACCCTGGATCCCTCCTCCTGAACCGCCCCTGGGTTCTCCCAATTGGTTTTTGCATTGTACCCTCTCCTGTGGGAGGGCCCCTATTTAAGTTGCTGTACACTGGTGTTCTGTGCCTTTTGTCGTATCCTTCCCTTGCTCCCAGTTGCCTCCCTTCCTCAATAAGCCTTTTCCCGGACCCACAAAAGGACTCTTCCTCAATCCTTCGCCTCTTCCCGGACGCGTGTTTTCAGCCAGAAGGGCTCTCAGCCCTAGCTGTACTCTTGGCTCCCAGGATCTGAGAGACAGCCCACCCTTGGTGCCAGCATTGCCTGCAGGGCTAGTCGGGCGTGCAGAAGTGGAGTGGAGCAGGCTGCCGTGTCACCTAATGTTCTGTACACATAAACTATCTTCAGTGAAGTCAGAAAAGCTGCAAGAATTATGTCAGCTAGTGACTTGATCAATACTTTACAAAGTTCTTGCTTATGGAAAATGTTAGGATTTTTAAGACATTAGAAAAGCCTTTTAGATAGTCTATGAAGTGGTGTTTGGTTTGGAATAGGATGAGAGATCGTTTTTGACAGACAAGTAATGAAAGAAATTACAGTTCTCTTTATATTTTATTGATATGATTTATATGGTGCAGAAAAGAGAGACAAAGGGAAATTTCAAAGACTTTTCAAACCTCTACATTTTCAGAGCCTTTCACCAAATATAGTCTAATTTGACACTGCAGACAAATTATTCAAGCAACTTTTCTTTAAAACAATATTGAACTGATTATTGTTCCTGATTTGATTTCAGTTCTATGGTGTCATTACCTTTGGGTGAAACTAATGAAAGGTACTAAGATTTTGCTGAGATAGTCTCCAATCACAAGATTTCCATGGCAAATCACTTCTGTTTTCTATTTTTAAGAGTGGAGAGTGACTGCTTTAAGATGTCTTTTCCATCCTTAGCCTGTATGCTTCCATTATCTTCCTACAACATTTATTATAAAATCTTTCTTTCAGGACTGATTACCCTTGCAGTCCAGCTGTGATTACAGTTCTGTTCTTAAATTCCCTTTCTCCAAATATCTCTGCTGTCAATTTACTCCTGTTTTCACTCACTCAGTTGTTTTTTTTTCCTGGGAACAGATATTGTTACAGAACTCAAGATTTTTCTTTAGATAATTCTGTCCCAGAAGTCATGACTGTTTCATTCTCTAATTCTGAGATTAAAAAACTAAACAGAACTTTCTCATTTCATCTGTAATTGTATTCCTAAATGTCCATAATTTTCTTGAGTGCCTTCCATTTGATATTTCCCACATCACGCAAGCAGGCCTAAAGTCAGATGACAAGGCCTTGCTGATCATCTGCTGATTTCTAACTGAACATCAGACCAATTTTTTAAGATATCTACAAAACAATCATCAATAAGTCTATGACTGAAGATTTTGAAACAGACATAATTTCAGGATAGCAGTTCAGTATCAGTTCTTAGGGATAAAAAGTTCATGGGAAAATTTAAGTTTCTGATGTAAGGCAGTTGACAACTTGTAAATTTGATACAGAGTCATATATAATTAAGTCTTCATAAGGTTCATCATTCTATTCTACTAGAATGTAGAATATAATGATAGATTCTGGAATTTAATATCCCAGTGCCTTATCCACTATCATGATAGAACGAAAAGAGATTACTATTGGGCAAACACTATGGAAAGAAGAGTTAGTTTGTGACATTATCCTAAGTGAAAAAGTAATTGGTTTTGAAAGAGGTTTTATTGCTGATGGAAGTTATGATTTTATGAACAAAGGAAGGAAAACTTCAGTTAACACATATGGCCGTGCAGAAAATCATCTGGGTACTTCTTCTGGCATTTTAGAAATTTTACACAGTTAAACCTGTTTTACTGGTTTAAATTTAAAAGGTATTCAATTCTTTTATGTCAGTGAACAAAAGGTGGCTTACCACAACCTTCTGTGTCGCAGAAGAAAGTTTCTGAAGACTCTTAGTTTTCTGTATCTGAGATATTTCTGAAAGCCTGAGAGGAAATTACTGCCTAGAGACAGCCTGTTGTTTTTCTGTTTAGAAGCCTTGAAAATGGACAGAATCCAGCATTCCAAACTACCTATCTGAAGGATGGCAAGGTTACACAAAGGTATGCACCAAACTGTGGAAAGTGGGGAAAAACATTTAACATTTGGTGACCAAGTGCCTCTAATGAACCTGCAGAGATGTCAAGATTTTGATAAGTGCTGGGATTAACAGAAATATAGATTTGAGGGTAATAGATTTTTACCAAACCCACATTTCTCTTAACATTTTTTCCCTAACATAGTGTGACCACTGATAAAGTAAAAACACACATGAGTAATTGCTGAACAGATGTGCCTGTGTTACCAAGCACTAATTTAGTGTAAGAATTTTCGGAGATTACAAAATCTGAATGAACAGTAAATGTTATTTAAATATTCTCATGTAAACCAGTGTTTTTTGTAAGGATAAATTGCACAAATACCTGAAAAGCAAAATAAAATTCTGGCTGTATCTGTTGCATTCTCTCACCTGAGCATATCACACCCTAAATATTAAGTACTGGCAGCTGCCCCGTAGTAAACAGTCTGATCATCACTCAGAACTGGTTCAGTTAAGCCAAAGTTCATGATCAAACCTGCTTTTAGAAAAATATTGGACTTGGACAATGGTAGCCATAAGCTGCTAAGAAAAAAAATTCTGTTCTGGTGTTTCTCATAGGGTTTTTATCAACATATGCTTTTGTTTCTCTCAGTATTCATCACTGTGTTCTCTTTGGACCAGTTTGTCCTCCTGAGCAATCAACATATGCTGAGGATTAAAACCTCAGGCTTAGTAGCAAATTTAGAAAAAAAAAAAACAAATGGATCTGAAGTTCATACGTGTTAGGCAAAAATCACAGAGATTTTTAGCAATGGAAGTGGATGCTTGTCTCACACCCTTGTAGGAACAGAAAATGTTTTTTTCATTGGCTATGCACTGTAAGTTCACAGACTTGATCACTGAGATCAGTCAGTAACAGCTTTGACTATCTAAAAATCCTGGATTCAAGCTTTATTGCCAAATAATTGCCTCTAATTTTTGTGACAAATGTAGACAAATCATGATTGACACATCTCTCCAAACCCACACCCCCACTCCTACCCTGCATAATTACTAGCCAGGCTAACCATTCCCTACAGGCAGGGAAGAGAATCTACTATCAATATTTTGATGATCCACTAATGCAGGTCCTGTCTGATTGAGTTTCTGCATGTTCACTCGGAATGTTACACTCTGTGACCTTGAAATATGAGCATTAAAGACAGGATACCTTATCTTGCTGCATGTCACTGTCACCAAGTAAAGCTTCTATTATGGTGCTTTGAAATGAGCTGGTGGTGAAAAGAGAACCTCTACTGTTAAACCTACCTTAACACAAAACCTGTGTTATTTATTTACGATGCTACATGAATCATATGCACTTTCTGTGATAAGCCCAGGGCTGTGCGTCTTTCATTTCAGCTGACATTTTGCTGCCATTTGCCAGGCTAAGTAACTACTGTGCAATCACTCCAAGCTGATATGTGGTCAGTCTTTTGCACAAAACAGACATTTAACTCAACTAAAAAACTTTTTTGAAGAACAAAATTTGACAAAGTAAATTTTTGCTCATATATGAGGAGTCAAGTCTGTAGCAAATACACTTTTTGTGGTAACTAAAAAGATTTCTGCAGAGAATTTGACAAACTGTTGTACTTCTGTACACAAAGCAAAAAAAATAGTTTTGGGCAAAAGGATTTCACAGAGTACTGAAAGGCTTTTATATGGCATTATATATCCTTAGCCTTGCCTGATAAGATAGTGAAAATCTGCAACTTTTTAAAGACAAACACCCATCAGTTTCATACTTTTCAATGTGTTGAAAAGGATCTAATAAAAGGACATTTTTTCTACCTTGTATTTGTTTTTTTTCCCCCAAATATTTAATTATCAAACACAATGCTAATATTTGATAAAACTAATGCATTTCATTACTTTTTATCTTGCTTGACAATGCCCTAAAATGATAGAATCACTGGGTATCTTTTGCATGGAGAAATTGCCTACTTTTTTTCTCTCTAACTGTAAGAGGCAGAAAACTGAGCACAATTCAAGGATAAGGAGTTTTGCTTGCAGTTGTTTAGGCACTGAGATAATTTGTGGACAGATTTGCTTGGATGCTTTCACTCCTATTTAAGTTTAAAAAAAGAAATAAAACAATAATAATAAAATACATACAAAGGTGCACTGGAATTGTCCACAACTGACAAGTAACTTCTAGTTAGAGATTTAGAGACTGGTGGTTAATAATTTATGAGCTTCTTATGTGGCAGATTACATGACTTTCATTTTCTTGTCCATGGAGCATATCAAATGCACTACTTGTGGGTCTCGACAAATTTTCCCCATATTTTTGTCTTCCAATTATTCACTGAATACTGTATGTGTTATGCCGAATTGAGGGGAGGAAACACAAATAATTCCAGCCTGAGAAAATGCCATCATGACATTCATCACCACTTTGTGACATTTGCTGTCCTCTTATTAAACTGCCTGGCATTTCATGAAACCATGCCCAGACTAATTGCACTTTCATTTACTGTTGTTTTCTCCTATTAAATTATTTGATAGTATTTTCCTAGCAGGAATGTCAACATGTTAACTAACTCTAATAACTAAAGCTTTAAAAACCATCCTACTGGGTCTCTTACTTCTTCCCAGCTTGGTCTGATACACAGTTTTTAATGTCAAGATTAGGAGCATCCTATCCAGTTGAAACTGATGTTTCTCCTCCAGTTTTAGGTCTTCAGCAAATGTAAATTTACACAGGTGGATCCAGTAATGACTTTGCCTGACATCGCAGTTATTTTCAGCTCCCTGCAGGATGCTTTCTATTTTTCAGCTCCAGTGTAACTGTTCACTGGAGGTCACATTGCCTTGCAGAAAGCCAGCATTAGTAGGTTTTTACAGCAGCATTATGCAGGGGCAATGTTTGGGGTAAGGTCACCTTAGCAAGGGAAAAGCAGACAACAGCAGCCTCTTAGTGAACCTGCAACACATGTGAAACCTGCAGGCTAGGCTGCTGCTTTGCCTGGCCTCTTTCAGGAGATGTGACTTGGAGGACCAGGAGGCTGTGGGTAAAACAGCACCACGAATTTACTTGAAAATCTCAAATATGAATTCACTGAGGACAGATTACAGTAGAAAAAATGATCTGTGGTAGAAATACTAGTCATTTGTTACTTATATACAAAAGAAACATGAGTCAAAAAAACGTGGTTTCTATCCTGCCAAAAATAATTGTCTCGTAAATCTTAGCTGTATTAATTTAGTTGTACTATGAAGATCAAATCCAAGAAGATCCTTTTGGGTTCTCATTAAGTTTAAAAAGACTCTCTCTATATTAACTAGAGTTTCTTTCTCTATAAAACCAAAATTTTGGTAACACCTTTAACAATTAATTAGAGTGAGTAATCAGAGATATAGTGTGAGATACAGAGAAAATGCAGAGGCCGCTCAGCTACAGAATGAAACCACACTACCCACACACACTGTGTACATCCCTAACACTGCCTTTCCATGAAAATAAACCTTGTTTATGAGAATAATATTATCAGATCACTTCATCAATACAGATTTACCAAAGATATCTGTATGGATATACACAGGAAATTGGAAATTATTTTTGCAATAAATAAACTTTTGAGTGTTTTATTGGTAATTGGCCACTTACTTCTTTCTCATGCACACAGCCCCGTTGCCCTTACACACACACCCACACACACACATACCCTTATCTGGTTTGTTGACACAGGACATAATACATGATTTTCCTCTGTTCTGTACCTCTTTTCCATGATGTGGTTTCCAGAATTGTGGTTTGGGGATTTCTCTAAACTGTAAAAATGTAGGAAATCTGAACGAAGTAAGAAATCTTGGTACTTTATCTCCACTGCCTTACAGGCACTTATGACCTTGAATTGTGGGTAACCGCCGAGTGAGAGTGAACTTGACAAAGTGCAGAGGATCAACATGCTATTAAATCTCTCTCAAACATCATAAATACATAGACATAGTTCTGACTTCACAAAATACCTCAGCATACAGCATAGCAAGGTAAAAACTTGTTAGAAGTTTCAACAGTCAGTGGGAGTGGGTGATATAGCAGCTACTTGGAAGAAAAAAGAGAGACATCCAACACTGGTTTAATAATATAGATACAGATTTAATAAATTAATTTCCTCTTTGTAAAAAAAAACATAATTTTAGGTAGTTGGTTAAAATTGTAGCTGTTTACATACTCCATAGTTTAATCCAAGTCCACGGTGCAATGTGATTAGTTATATGGTTTACCTACTCTTCCTATCGTCTTTCAAACTACATGATTTTCAATATCCTGACTATTTTAGCAACTTTTCTTCATAAGTAAGTTGTCAGTTTGCAGAATGTAATTGCCTAAGACAGATACTTTCTTGCCTTTTGAGACTTAGTTAAAGCAAATAACTTGGATTTGTTGCATGTAGACTAGTAATTTCAAGACTATTTTCACATGCTGACATCAAAAGATGTGATTTCATTTGACATTTCAGAAATCTATCTGCATCACATACAGTTTCAGAAATCCTGGTTCATGTGGTACTGTATTTCAGTGCATTCAGCTTTGACAATGCCTCAGAGTTCTCTTTTTGCTTTCAGAAAACTTCTCTTTTTGCTTTTCATTTTATACTATACATCTACAGGTGTCTTGGTTTCAGCTAGGATAGACTTAATTTCTTCTCTGTAGCTGTTACAGTGCTGTATTTTGTATTTGGAATGAGAATTATGTTAATAACACACTGATGTTTTGTGGTTTTGATAAGTACTATTTAGTCANAGTTTTTGTTGTTGTTGTTGTTGTATTTTATTTAATTTTCAATAATTAAGCTGTTCTTGTCTCAACATACAAGTTTTACTTTGATTCTTCTCCCCAGTCCAGCAGGGTAGAGGGGAAGAGATGGGGCATTGAGCAAGGGGCTGTGTGGTGTTTCATCTCCTACTGGGCTTAAACCACAATGAGATTACAGTGAGTCCTGCTGTTTCTACTCACTTTTGATAACACAGGTCAGTTGAGACAACCAGGTCAGGCAAGAAGAGAATGAAAGAGGAAATGCAGAATGAAAGGTGTACTTAGGTCCTGAAATGATACTTGTTTAAATTCAACTGTGCCTACATTTTCCTACTCTGAGTTGCCACTGTACAGGCGACTTTTACTGAGCTGTGAAAACTCAGCTACCAACCCACTTGCACACTAGAAGGCTCACTGTAAGTATGTTGGTGTTACTGAAGCTATTCTTTAAAGGGGACTGATACTTGAAAAACACTAGATTTTGGGAATTATATGTGACCAAAGAAGACATATACCTGCATATACTGTGCAATATACTGTTGTGTAGAAATTCCTTTAAATACTCTGAACAGCTACCTTCTTGTAGCCAGTAAACTTAAAAACTTGTTCAGAATAGTCTGTGCAGAGTCTTCTCTTCTACCTGT